>ML779816.1:350559-371072 GCA_009831015.1 Picea engelmannii
GTAATAGCTCATTGGAATCAGGAGGAGTACCACTACAGGATGGGATGGCTAGAAGTAACTTTCAGTCGCTAGGGAAGCCACAAGGAGAGATAAAGAGATTTTCAGAGGTAAAAAGGTTAATTAATGATGCAGGAGCATCGCCAGCACATCAAATGAGCTAGCGCGGAAGCGGAGACCAGCTGGATAAGCCAGCACAAACTTTGAAAATGCTTTGGGATTCTTGCGCGAAACTTAAATGAATCATTTAAGAGGAGGCACATTTGTATATTGTAATGGACCTTGAGCGGATAGCACTCGTCCTTAGGTAGATAGTCGACATTTAATAGATTTAATGCAGGTAGATAGGATTTAATTCTAGATTTGATAGTTTAGAGTCCGACAGGGAAAATGGATATAGACACCCTCATTGTACCATTGTAACATAATAGAAGCATTAGGAGAAGGGAAGAGCAATTAGAGAATAGTGTATGAAGAACACCCATGTACAGGCATTTGAATTAATAGAAGAAAGCTTTGATTCAAATTCATGGTTTGTGTTGTTTCTCTGTGTATATTGTTGATGTGTTCATGAATGTTTGCTTCTTGTCATACATTTTATTTTATATGCTGTGTATGTGATTTCATGTTTCAAACTGAAGTATGAAGGGGAGATGGAATGAGTTTCAATTGTTTCTCTATATGAGCCAGGAGATTCCTGCAAAGTGTGCAGTTGAAAGTCATCCGCAAGGAGTGCGTTGATGAAGGCTCACATAGTTTAACTCTTGTTCTTATTTATCCAGAAGTGGAAGTGGTTTTTTGAATCCGTTCAAAGAGTACGTAGGCTAAAATAGGAAGTCTCAGTCGTGAATCTAAGAATGAGGAAATCGAAGACTGTTGCTGCAAGAGTGCGCATAGTCGAAAGGATTTAACACTTGGGAGTGTTGTATATTTTCCACAAGGAGTGCGTGAAACTCCCTCTGAAAGAATCAGAGTGGGAGAGCTTAGTAGGTATAGAACCTTTGAGATATCATTAAGGGAGAGCACAGGAATTTTGTGTCGTGGAATGTTCAAGCAAGAGTTGCAAGTGCAGGTGTTAGAGGGCAAGTTCTGAGAAGGAATAATTATCCATTCTCAAGAAATACCCAAGGGAAAAGAATCAGACTGTCAGGATCTTACAGAGGATATTGACAAAACCCGTCAGCCGTTGGATCTCGCGGAGGTGCGAGGAGGTTACGACCACACCAGAGCCCAAGTTTGAGAGGCTGCTGAGCCGTTGGATTAGCAAGTGATTTCCCGTCATCCGTTAGATCTCGAGGAGTTGTGAAGGGGTTAAGTCCTAGTATGTAGAGGATAAGTCCCGAACAAGTCATCGGGATATTGGAGTCATCGGGGTTTTTCTAAGAAAGAGAATCGAGACTTTGTGGGTTTCGAAAACCCGAGGGAGAATCCTAGCCGTTAATATCGGTAGAACACACGCCAGTATTCTGGAGAGGCATCGGGATATTGGAGGCATTGGGGATCGGTATATCGGAGTTCTCGGTGATGAGAGAATTAGTAAAAGAGAAGTTGCGAAACTCCAAACCGCGACGGCCCCACCATTATAGTGTTGCAATGGATTACAGGTGTCACCCCATATCGGGGATCGGGACATAGAAGGGTACGTGAACAAGTGCAACGGAAATCGCGATATCGCAATACGCGATTTCCCAATATCCTTAAGATTGTGGGCCATAGGTGCCAGAGAAAAGGACAGGTGTTGGAAGGTTGAGCCCTAGCGGGAAGTCAACGCCAAAGGGTGTCAGGGATCGGGAGTCGGGGATCCGTGAGGGGAGTGGATCACGATCTCGTAAGTGTCGATTTTCCCGACAGGGAAATTCCCGATAGGAGCAGGGTAGCATTGGTGATCTTTCATCGGGCTTCAGGGATTTGTGAGACCCGAACCCGTGACTTCAGGATTCGCGATCTTGCGAAGTCCGATTTCCTGATTTGCAGTAGGGAGATCATAAGGAGTATTCTGTGGGTATTGGAAACTCCCGATAAGGGAGTTGAAGAGCATTTCAGTTCTTCAGGCCAAGGGAAGAGAAGGTCCTGTGTGAGCGGACGTGCCCTGGGTGGCGCGTTTGCGTCAGAGTGGTATCGGAGCGAGAAAATTTCTTTGCTTTCTGTAGCAAAGAAGAAGAGAAAATTTCACCATGCCACCAAGAAGAGAAAGACAATCACCCGATCCAGAGGATAGGGAGAACCAGAGAAGAAGAGGGAGACAAGTACATAATCCAGAAATGGAGAGGCAGATACGTGATCTCCGAGAGAGATTAGAACATATGGAGGCAGTGCAGAGACGCACAGCCAGTGCTGGAGATCTAAGTGACTCCCAAGGCGAATTTGAAGCCGAACAACAAGGAGAAGTTGCAGCCGAAGATGCAGCCAATGGACGATTAATTAAGGCTATCACTCGGATGAGTTCGAAGACAAAGATGGACATTCCAACTTATGAAGGAAATCTGGATGCAGAAGAGCTACTGGATTGGATCTGAGCTCTTGACACGTACTTCGATTATGAGGATATCGAAGAGGAAAATAAAGTCAAGCATGTTGTCACGTGCTTGAAAGGACATGCAACATTATGGTGGGATGAGCTTCAAGCAGATAGACGCTGCAAAGGAAAGCAAAAGATAAAAAGTTGGGATCGAATGATTGCAAAGATGAAGGCAAAATTCATCCTGAGAGACTATCAAATCACACTGTTCAGGAGGATGTAGAACCTGAGACAGAAGTTGATGACAGTGAAGGAGTATATTGAGGAGTTCTACAAGATAAATATCAGAGCACGTCATCAGGAGAGCGATGATGAAAAAGTTGCCAGGTATATGAATGGCTTGAGATATGATATCCAGGACGAGATGAGTATGACAACCATCTGAACGATGGAGGATGTGTATCAATTGGCGCTGAAAGATGAAGATAAGCTGAGCCGTAAGCTAGGACAGCGAGGCCGAGGTAGGAGCCAGCCAAAAGGTAAGTCAGTTGCCCAAGATAGGTTCCAGAAATCCAAGGACGACTGGAAGAAGCCTCAGACTAGGACAAAAAGAGGTGGAAGTTCACAGCAAGGCCATCACGCTGACGAGAGAAGGAAGCATACAAAACAGGGAGGAGGATATGCTGATAATAACACATTTCCTCGTACCATAGGTAGAGGAAGAGGCAGAGGTGGAGTCATCACATGCTTCACATGTGGAAAGAATGGACACAAGTCATTTGACTGTCCAGATAAGAAGAAGGATGGAGGAGAAGCTCACATCGCCGAGGCACAGAGGCGATATGATGAAGCAGAAGACGTAGAAGATGGAAGGTCATTGATGATGCGTAAAGTTCTCTTAACACCCGAGAAGGAGGTGGAGGACACAACTCAAAGAAATAGACTTTTCAGAACTGCATGCAAGACCAAAGATAGGGTGTGCAAGGTTATCATGGACAGTGGAAGCGCAGATAATCTCGTTTCAACCAAGATGGTAGAAAAGTTGGAGTTGGAGACAATTGATTACTCGAGTCGATACAAAGTTTCATGGCTACAGAAGGGACATCAGGTAAGTGTCACCAAACAGTGCTTAGTTGACATCAAGATAGGAGGATACAATGATAAAATACTCTATGATGTTATTCCTATGGATGTATGTCATTTATTGCTGGGCAGACCATGGCAATATGATAGGAACATAATTCATGATGGAAAGATGAATACATATACCTTAGAGAAGAATGGGAGAACACATATGTTACTTCCGATAAAATATAAGGAGGTGAAACCGAAAGTGAACAACATGGTACTTCTCATGAGTGGGAAGGATCTTCTTACGGAGGTAAAGAAGAAGGAAGATCCACAATTCTTTGTGGTCAGGAAACCCAGAATCGTTTTGACGAGCACAAGAGTGGATGATTTTCCGAAAGAAATTCAGGAACTGCTGGAAGAGTTCGCTAACATAGTGGTAGACGAATTACCTCATTCATTGTCGTCGATGAGGAGCGTAAGTCACCATATAGACCTCATACCAGGGGCTAGTTTGCTAAATAAAGCCGCATACAGGTTGACGTTGCAGGAGAACAAAGAGGTTAAAAGGAAGGTACAGGAACTGTTAGACAAAGGACTGGTCAGGGAAGGTTTGAGTCTGTGTGTCGTTCCAATGGTATTGAGTCCAAAGAAAGATGGAGGTTGGAGAATGTGCACCGATTCCGGAGCCATTAACAAGATAACCATCAGGTACAGGTTTCCATTGCCATGGATGGACGACTTGATGGACTGTTTAAGTGGAGCCGAATTTTTTTCAAAGGTTGATTTGAAAAGAGGATACCATCAGATTCGCATGAGGGAAGGCGATGAGTGGAAGACAACCTTCAAAACCAATGAAGGGTTGTACGAATGGCTAGTCATGTCGTTTGGCTTAACAAATGCGCTGAGTACATTCATGAGGTTGATGAATTAACTCCTGAGGGAATTCATCGGTAAGTTTTTCATTGTGTATCTGGATGACATATTGATTTTCAGCAAAACAAAAGAAGAACATCTGAAGCATTTAGCTGCAGTAATGAAGAAGCTACAGCAGGAGAAGTTGTTGATCAACATGATGAAATCTTCATTTATGAAGACAGAACTCATTTACTTGGGATTTTTCATATCAACGAATGAATTGAATATGGATCCAGGTAAGGTGGAGGTAATTAAAAATTGGCCATCACCGAGAAATGTTTTCGAGGTGAGAAGTTTTCATGGACTCGCTAGTTTCTACCGAAAATTCATTAGAAATTTCAGTGGAATTAGCGCAGCAATGATGGACACAGTCAGGAAAAGACATAAATATTTTCATTGGACTGAAGAGGCAGAGAAGAGTTTCAATATGTTGAAATGGAAGATTATGGAACAACCAATTCTGGTGTTGCCGTATTTTCAGAAAAAATTTCAGGTAAAATGTGATGCAAGCGGGTTTGCCATAGGAGCGGTCTTGATCCAGGAGGACAGACCAATTGCATATTTCAGTGAGAAGCTGAATGAAGCAAAAGAGAAATATTCCACATATGATAAGGAATTTTATGTCGTCATACAGGCATTGAAGAAATGGAGACACTATTTGATTCCGAGAGAATTTACTTTATATAGTGATAACCATGCATTGCAATATGTAACTCAATAAGAGAAGTTGAATCAAAGGCATGTTAATGGGTTGAATACATGCAAAATTTCACTTTTGTGATAAAACATATTTCTGGTACTGCTAACAAAGTTGTTGATGCTTTGAGCAGGCAGTGTTTGTTGTTGCAGGAGTTCAAAGTCTGAACGCTAGGCTTTTATGATCTCAGGGATATGTATGCAGAAGATCTGGATTTCAAGGAAGCGTATGAAGCAGCTGAGAATTCATTTCTCAGAGACAGAATACCTTGGATAGACTATATGATCCAGGAGGGATTGTTGTTCAGAGGCAATCAACTATGCATTCCAAATTGCTCCATGAGGGAGAATCTGTTAAAAGAAAAACACAACAGAGGCTTGGCAGGGCATTTTGGCCACGACAAGACATTTTCAAAGCTAAGCGAAGCATACTTTTGGCCAGGGATGCAGTCGGAAGTCAAGAGTTTTGTCAAAAGATGTAGAATTTTCCTACATTCAAAGGGCAGGAAGCAGAATGTGGGATTCTATCAACCATTACCCATACCCGAGAAGCCGTGGGATTCAATATTTGTGGTAGTTGACAGATTTTCCAAAATGGCACATTTTATCCCATGCTAGAAGACCAGTGATGCAACTCACATCGTAAATTTGTTCTTCAAGGAGGTCATTCGACTCCATGGGTTGCCGAAAAGCATAGTTTCGGACAGGGACATGAAATTCATTGGACATTTCTGGAGGACACTCTGGAAAAAGATCGGGACTAACTTGATGTTTAGTTCTACCTATCATCCACAAACGGATGGGCAAACAGAGGTGGTAAATAAGAGTCTGGGAGACTTACTAAGAAGCTTGGTGACAGAGCACCACAGCAGTTGGGACAATGTGATGCCACAGGCAGAGTTTGCATACAACGACTCAGTAAACATGAGCACAGGAAAAATTCCATTTCAGATTGTGTATGGAGTGCAGCCAAGAGGAGTTTTTGAACTAAGGGATTCATAATAGATAATAACTAAGAGCGCAAGCGTTGAATAATTTGTTGAGACAATGAAATAACTTCATAGCCAGGTGAAGGAGCGACTGATGAAATCAAATCAAGAATACAAGTGCAGAGCAGATCAGCATAGGAGACAACTTCAATTCGAAGTTGGTAATCTAGTTCTGGCACATTTGAGGAAAGAAATGTTCCCAAGGGGAACATACAATAAGCTGAAGATGAAGAAAATCGGGCCATGCAAGGTCTTAAGGAAATTCGGGGAAAATGCTTATGAAATCGAGTTGTCGGATGGCATTGGGATATCTCTGATATTCAATATCGCAGATTTATATCCATATAAGGCTGAGGAAGCAGGAGCTGGAAGTGATGAACAACCGGAGGTCTAGTGGCAGAAGCAGATGCTGATTGCAGAGAAGTCGTAGATGGAGTGTATACTCGACAAGAAGGTAAGCAAAAGGACCAGGCGGAAGCAATACTTCAAATATCTGGTCAAATGGAAGAACCACCCAGTGGAAGATGCTAGCTGGGAAATACCATGAAGGAGCTCATGGAGAGGAGCCCATGAAAGTTTTCAAGCCGAGGAGTATGATGCAGGAGCATCGCCAACACATCAAACGAGCCAACGCGGAAGCGGAGACCAGCTGGATAAGCCAGCACAAACTTTGAAAATTATTAGGGATTGTTGCGCGAAACTTAAATGAATCATTTAAGAGGAGGCACACTTGTATATTGTAATGGACCTTGAGCGGATAGCTATCGTCCTTAGGTAGATAGTTGGCATTTAATAGATTTAATGCAGGTAGATAGGATTTAATTCTAGATTTGATAGTTTAGAGTCCAAGAGGGAAAACGGATATAGACACTCTCATTGTACCATTGTAACATAATAGAAGCATTCAAGAGAAGAGAATAGAAAGCAGAGAATAGTGTATGAAGAACACCCATGTACAGGCATTTGAATTAATAGAAGAAATCTTTGATTCAAATTCATGGTTTATGTTGTTTCTCTATGTATATTGTTGATGTGTTCATGAATGTTTGCTTCTTGTCATACATTTTCTTTTATATGATGTGTATGTGATTTCATGTTTCAAACTGAAGTCTGAAGGTGAGATGGAATGAGTTTCAATTGTTTCTCTATCTGAGCCAGGAGATTCCTGCAAAGTGTGCATTTGAAAGTCATCCGCAAGGAGTGCGTTGATGAAGGCTCAGGTAGTTTAACTCTTGTTCTTATTTACCCAGAAGTGGAAGTGGGTTGTTGAAGCCGTGCAAAGAGTGCGTAGGCTAAAAGAGGAAGTCTCAGTCATGAATATGAGAATAAGGAAATCGAAGACTGCTGCTGCAGGTGTGCGCAGAGTCGAAAGGATTCAACACTTGGGAGTGTTGTATATTTTCTGCAAGGAGTGTGTGCAAGTCCCTCTTAGAAAATCAGAGTGGGAAAGCTCAAGAGGTATAGAACCTTTGAGATATCATTAAGGGAGAGCACAGGAATTTTGTGCTGTGGAATGTTCAAGCAAGAGTTGCAAGTGCAGGTGTTAGAGGGCAAGTTCTGAGAAGGAATACTTAGGCATTCTCAAGAAATCCCCAAGGGAAAAGAATCAGACGGTCAGGATCTTACATAGGAGATTGACAAAACTTGTCAGCCGTTGGATCTCGCAGAGGTGCGAGGAGGTTACGACCACACCAGAGCCCAATTTCGAGAGGCTGCTGAGCCATTGGATCAACAAGTGATATCCCGTTAGCCGTTAGATCTCGAGGAGTTGCGAAGGCGTTAAGTCCTAGTATGTAGAGGAGAAGTCTCGAACAAGTCATCGGGATATTGGAGTCATCGGGGTTTTTCTAAGCAAGAGAATCGAGACCTTGTGGGTTTTGAAAACCCGAGGGAGAATCCTATTCATTGATCTCAGTAGGACACGCGCCAGTATTCTTGAGAGGCATCGGGATATTGGAGGCATTGGGGATCGGTATATTAGAGTTCTCGGTGACGAGAGAATTAGTAAAAGAGAAGTCACGAAACTCTGAACCGCGATGGCCCTACCATTATAGAGTTGCAGTGGAGGATAGGTGTCACCCCATATTGGGGATTGGGACATAGAAGGGTCCGTGAACAAGTGCAATGGAAATCGCGATATCGCAATACATGATTTCTCGATATCCTTAAGATTGTGGGCCATAGGTGTCGAAGAAAAGGACAAGTGTTGGAAGGTGGAGCCCTCGCGGGAAGTCAACGCCAAAGGGTGTCGGGGATTGGGAGTCAGGGATCCGTGAGGGGAGTGGATCACGATCTTGTAAGTGCCAATTTTCCCGACAGGGAAATTCCCGATAGGAGCAGGGTAGCGTTGGTGCGCTTTCATCGGGTTTCAGGGATTTGTGAGACCCGAACCTGTGACATCAGGATTCGCGATCTTGCAAAGTCCAATTTCCCGATTTGGAGTAGGGAGATCATAAAGAGTATTCTGTGGGTATTGGAAACTCCCGATAAGGGAGTTGAAGAGCATTTTAGTTCTTCGGGCCAAGGGAAGAGAAGGTCCTGTGTGAGAGGACGTGCCCTCGGTGGCACGTTTGCGTCAATTAATTAATTAAAGTGATTTAATTAATTAATTAAATATTAGTAAAATGAAAGTCACTTTGGAGGGACAAGGTGAGCCAAAAAGTATAAAAGGAAGGCAAGGGCCTCTACTCATCATTCATGTATGTTTATCTTTTGATTTCTAGCTTCTAGCTAGTAAGCCCAACATTGGGGGTTTTGATGGTTTTCACTTAACAAACCCTAGAGGATGATTCGCTAGTGAAATTTTCCACCTAGCTTGTCCCAAGCTTGGTATCGGAGCTGCAATACGCTCCCACACCATTCTAGTTCTAGATTTACTCAGTTGTAGAAGTATTCCACATCAATTGCTTGTGCAGGTAAAGAGAGGGTGCACCAGTTGGCGTTTCCAGCAAGGGGGGCACACCATTCATTGAGGAGGGATTCATCCTAGCTGAGGAGAAGGGATTCCGGGAATTCCAGGTAGTGGGTTTCCTTTGTAGGTGTCTTGGCATCATTCTTGGTGGTTTTCTGGAGTCTTTCAGTGGAGGATCAATTTGTATTGAGAGTGGGACGTTTTCCCAAGTGGAGGGCGCAACATTATTTGGAGGGTAGCTAGATCTAAGGATCTAGCCGATATTTGAGGATTTGAGCACTTGGGTTCTCATTGCAGCGTCCTGATCTATCATTGTGGAGAGCTTCGGAGCATTTGGAAGCCTCTTTCATCAGGGCCAAATTATCTAGGGCTTCAGTCATCTAGTGGGGAGTACCATTCAGTGGGGGATTTCAGATCTACAGAGATTGAGAGGGATCTTGTAGATTCGGGCACCTAGGTTGTTCTTACCATCACCCGATCTAATGTTTGGAAGCTTTCTGGAGGTGATTGGACATCTTTGGCACCAGGGCCGAATTGTTGAGGAGCTTCAGTTATCTAGTAGAGTGTGGCATCTTCCAGCAGTGAGGGGTTTGGCACTTGGCATTGGTATTCATCTCTTATCCAACCTTTGGAGGCTTATTTTGTATTGTCGAGAGCATTTTGTAGCAGCTCATACTTGTTATGCATTTTCTATCATATTGGACATCTGTTGAGCATTCCAGATCGACATCTCCATTGTAGTAGGTTCTTCTATTTTATGAATAAAGAAGATTTGAGATGTTTTGTCTTGTCTATATTATTGCATATGGTTGAGGTATGTTCCATGGTTATATATTTCTGTTATTTGTGGCATACACACATCTAAATACATCTAAACAAGTATATCAACAAATTGTTTGACGAAATACCACAACCAGGAAAAAGTTTTAAAAAGACACCAAAACAATGATGATCCTTGCATAATGGCTTGGGATCATTACAGTGGTATCAGAGCTTAAATCCTGCAAACCTGAGAGGTCTTTATGGATAGTTGGAAGGATATGGATTTGTTTTACCTTGCTAGAGAGAGTATGATTTGTAAAGGGGAATATTACGCCCTTGGGGAGGAAACTAGGGCTCAATTGACATTCCAACAGTTTTTATCTATAAAAAATCCTAGGTGGAGCAAAGAGGAGATTACATATTGGGTCAACATAGTAGAGGAAAACAAATCTATGGATATTTTGGACTTTACTAGAGAGATTGTTGAGTGTGATAAGGAATATCAAACCCTCAATGAAATTCTCAAAGATCTAGTGACATTCCATCATTTTGTATCCTATAAAAATCCTAGCTGGAGCAAATATGAGGTTACACATTGGGTCATCATGGAAGAGGAAAACAGAGCTATGACAGCTATATGGAAGGAAGTATAGAGAAACCCTGCACCCCCAGATCATAGGTGCAGGGGTAAGGACCAGGGGCACAATGTTGAGACACACTATGACAGTGATGATGAGATGTGTGAGGATGGAGTGATAGAGGTTGATTCAAAACAGTCGGATGATGACAGTGACTCTTGCATAGAGGCTAGTGATATTGACTCTACCTCAGAGTATAGTGATGATGACTCTTGCACGGAGGCTACTAATGCCTACACGCTTGAGGAGGATGATGACTCTTGTGTAGTGGATAGGCAGCTGGATGGACAGAACGATTTCATCAGTACTTCAACAGACATATCACATGGTATTGATGACCTTACGCCCCAGCAGAGTGGTGACACTAGCGAGGATTCACATGCGTTATCACCTAGAGATGATGAGCTTCCTATGGGGGGCGTGACACATCTGTCACCTTTTCAGACACCCAGGATAGCCATGTCACATGAGGATATCAGTGGCACATCATGTATGATGGATGAGCCCAGTGTGAGGGATGCACACCATGGACAGGTAGACCCACAGATCCAGAAGGAGGTACAGGACGTACCGACAGTTGACCTTACACATACAAATCAGCCCAAGGAGATGGAGTCACAGCTATTGGAGACTCCATTGGTTGAGAAGATTATAGAGGCTGACAGGCTGATGGAGCACTTACTTCCAGCATCGGCCTGCAGTGATGAGGATGCACTCTTTAGCTGTCAGGATGATCATAGCATGTGTCTGGATACATCTATATGGGATCCAGGCACAGAAGATAGTAGCAGGTTGAGTGCACAGGAGGATACAGCCACTCACACTGGATACATTACGATTCAGAGGGAGCTAGCAATTGAGAATGATGTGCAGTTACGTATGGACAGACCTAGTAGCACCGTAGACAGTGGACAGTTGAGCACGTCATCGTATGTAGAAGATTTTTTTGGTGATTCTGGAGCTGGCACTAGCAGGACCGACGCTAGCAGTGAGGGGTCTAAGATGGCACTTCAGTATGAACCTGATCAGGAGTCACACCACTCAGTGGCACAGTTAAGAGTTAGTGAGGATATGATCAGGGCATCCACTAGACGTATTGATGATATGCATGCAGTAATGGCAGATTATTGTTGGAGAGCATCAATGGCACATGGTAGTTCATATGAGGAGATTTCCATGGATGATTTTCATACTCTCAGGGAGAGGGTATCTGTGATGAGGACCGATCACTAGCAGTGGTTGACTAGCCAGGACTACCTATTGAGGATTAGTGATACATATCATGAGGCCTTGAGGGAGCAGGAGCTGGAGATGGACCGACTCACTCAGGAGTTGGAGACCACTCCAGGATTCTTGAGAGGCACACAGGCCGCCCTTCAAGAATCAGAGTCTATACCAGATGGTTCTCTTGAGGATATTCGTCAGAGATCCACTTCATATGTCTTAGTGGATAGTCAGATGTACCAGTCAGTCACATTGACAGAGGATGTTGATGATCTAGCAGAGGAGTACCAGTCAATGGGGGACACTTCCATTTGTGTCTTTGGAGTGGTTGATCTCCATATTGAGATTGATTTAGATGTACGCCTAGGATCTGTGATGCAGCATGAGTTTGTGGGAGATGACATGAGTATGACAGAGCATACCGTGATGAGTGATAGCTCACAAAGAGATGTTGAGATATATGGTGGCATTCGGAGGGGTATAGTTCCTTGCAGGGAGGAGACACACTCAGGGGAGTATGGAAACGTCACTCCTCT
Source organism: Picea engelmannii (assembly GCA_009831015.1). Taxonomy (NCBI): domain Eukaryota; kingdom Viridiplantae; phylum Streptophyta; class Pinopsida; order Pinales; family Pinaceae; genus Picea; species Picea engelmannii. Next base: position 362,757 of record ML779816.1, read on the forward strand.
GCAGCAACACATAGTTGTGGGAGATCACCTTCACCATTTCATCAGTTGCATGGTAGATGAGAGATGGAGTTTGGTTGACCAATAGTCGGAGGGGTTATTTTCGGTTGCACTAGATGGTGGGGAATTGGTGATGACCACAGGAGAGCATCTTTCATGGATACCGATGGATGAGCTTCTGGTCGAATCCTGGGGATTGACCAAAGCCTGTGATTCCTTCTAGTCCTATAGTCAGCTGCAGATGTTTCTATTAGCCTATCTTGACACTTTTATCATAGACAACAACATGAGGAGGGATAGGCCATGGCTGGGAGCATGGAGAGTGAGTAGGCTGAGACTTCATGATAGGAGTAATTTTATGGCATACAACAGGTTAGAGGTGGACCGTGTTAGACAGATAGTTGAGACTTGGTGTGTGATGGTGAGCATCATAAACCAGGTGACGAAAGATGAGCACAGAGGGCTTCTAACAGTGATTAGCTTCACACAAGAGAAATTAGAGGAGATTGGAAGTGATAAAATTCCAAGATTACCATGCAACCCAGGAGTCCATTTTGTGAGCACGATGCTCATGTTGACCCAGGTTGCACCAGAGAGCCACACACTCCACCTTGGTTTGGTTGGGAGTGGTTCTGTAGGTACTTTTCCTATGGGGCGAGACCCTTCCTTTCATGTGATCATCATGATAGGGCATGGAGATGTTTGGATAGGTACTTCTTCTACAAATATGCCTTTACAGATATAGTTTCTGGACAACACGTTCAGTGGTCACAGGTGTTTCATCTTGAGGACCCAGGAGAGGAGGATTCAGGATGTATGCAGGGGGTTGACACTCATGATCAGAGTAGTGCAATGTCAGCATGAGGATCTTCGACAGAGGTTAGCATGGGACCCAGGGATTGCAGGATTGAGCAGTTCATTGACCAACAGGGGAGAGTGGACCATTGCAAGGGAAAGTTATTTTAACTTTCCATTGATCTCCAGTGTCGAGAGGAGCGCATCGCTTGTGGGTGCCTCACGGAGGTCTTGCATCACCTCGGTCAGACATCAGCATGTGCAGTTGATGGAGGTCGTGTGGATGTTGGTAGAGATTTGGAGGATGGACTCATTTTGAGATGAGGCCATGTGTCATATGCAGGAGGTTCACAGGGTGGATATCTTTCAGGACTATGCTCCACAGAGTATTGCAGTTCACTTCTTGATATGGGATCTAGGGGGTGGAGTGCACTATTGTTCGTCTTTCAAGGGGTTCTACTATGTATCCCACAGGTGGACATGGGATCCTAGAATTTTAGTTGAGTGGATTTCGTTATTGCTTGAGGACAAGCAATTTTCTAGCAGGGAGGACTGTAATGTCCCCACTTTGGGACATCATCACAGGGCAGAGACTTATGATGACTAGAGTAGCCAAATGGATGTTATATCAAGTACAAGGGTATTTGAGAGGCATTATGGGGTACAGTTGGAATTTATCATCATATTCCATCATTATGAGCCATTCCACACAGGTTGGATTTGGTTTCGTTCCATTCCGATGATTTCCATGATTTTGACTATTTTGAGCTATAAGTTAATTAAAATCACTGAAGAGGGCATTTTGGGAACATTACTTGGAGGAACCTCTCAGTGTAATAGCTCATTGGAATCGGGAGGAGCAACACTACAGGATGGGATGGCTAGAAGTTACTTTCAGTGGCTAAGGAAGCCACAAGGAGAGATGAAGAGATTTTCGGAGGTAAAAAGGTTAATTAATTAATTAAAGTGATTTAATTAATTAATTAAATATTAATAAAATGAAAGTCACTTTGGAGGGACAAGGTGATCCAAAAAGTATAAAAGGAAGGAAAGAGCCTCTACTCATCATTCATGTATGTTTATCTTTTGATTTCTGGCTTCTAGCTAGTAATCCCAACATTGGGGGTTTTGAGGGTTTTCACTTAACAAACCCTAGAGGACGATTTGGTGGTGAAAGATTCCACCTAGCTTGTCCAAAGATTGGTATCAGAGATGCAATACACTCCAACACCATTCTAGCTCCATATTTACTCAGTTGCAGGAGGATTCCACATCAGTTGCTTGTGCAGGTAGAGAGAGGGCGTACCAATTGGGGTTTCCAACAAGGGGGGCGCACCATTCATTGAGGAGGGATTTGTCCTAGCTGAGGAGAAGGGTTTCTGGGAATTCCAAGTAGTGTGTTTCCTTTGCAGGTGTCTTGGCATCATTCTTGGTGGTTTTCCGAAGTCTTTCAGTGGAGGATCAATTTGTATTGAGAGTGGGACGTTTTCCCAAGAGGAGGGCGCACCATTATTTGGAGGGTCGCTAGATCTAAGGATCTAGTCGGTATTTGAGGATTTGAGCACTTGGGTTCTCATTGCAGCATCCTGATCTATCATTGTGGAGAGTTTCGGAGCATTTGGAGGCCTCTTTCATCAGGGCCGAATTATCTAGGGCTTCAGTCATCCAGTGGGGAGTACCATTCAGTGGAGGATTTCAGATCTACAGAGATTGAGAGGGATCTTGGAGATTCAGGCACCTGGGTTGTTCTTACCATCACCTGATCTACTGTTTAGAATCTTTCTGGAGGTGATTGGACATCTTTGTCACCAGGGACGAATTGTTGAGGAGCTTTAGTTATCTAGTAGAGTGTGGCATCTTCCAGTAGTGAGGGGTTTGGCACTTGGCATTGGTATTCATCTCTTATCCAGCCTTTGGAGGCTTATTTTGTATTGTCAGGAGCATTTTGTAGCAGCTCATACGTGTTATCCATTGTCTATCATATTGGCCATCTATTGAGCATTCCAGATCGGCATCTCCATTGTAGGAGGTTCTTCTATTTTATGAATAAAGAAGATTTGAGATGTTTTGGCTTGTTTATATTATTGCATATGGTTTATGTATGTTCCATGGTTATATCTTTCTGTTATTTGCGACATACACACATCTAAACACATCTAAACAAGTAGATCAACAAACTCTTTGACGAAATACCACAACCAGGAAAAAGTTTTACAAAGACACCAAAACAATGATGATCCTTGCATAATGGCTTGGGATCATTATAGAAAGGATAAGAAGAAACATTATAAAGGGGTGGTTGTACGTGTTTAAGAAATTGCTTTAAACATGCTTATAGTGTAATATACCTCTTGTATTCGATCATTAAAATAGGGTGTAATGTCTAATTTTATTTTGTTTACAGCTTTGGAAAATACATTAGATAAACCATATAACAGATTGTACTAAGGAGTTTAGTTACAACCTATTGCATATCAAGAAATTTAAACTCCAACTTGAAAATATAAATCTACGAGCTAAGACTTTTAGAGTAGTTTTAAAACCTTCTTGACTCTCTCCTTTGCCTTGAAAATTACACCTGAAGATAGTTGTTATTTGCCCACCTGTACTTGACTTGTAGAATCTTAATATTTGGACAATCATATTTAAAAAGGGGTAAAGTCTTTGACTGTTAACCTAATTTAAAAGAGAAGATTTACATGCGTTAGTCAATCTTCCTAGCAAACAACTAACTAAATCTTGAAACTACTCCTTTGTCAACTGTAATACAACAATCCACCCACCAAACATGAATGAGCTCCGATTTTCAGATTCCATCCTTATTTTCAATTGAAATTCAATTCCACTTCTTCAATCCACAGATTTTAGAACAGGCACAATATCCCTCGGTACTGGTTGAACAACACAGATCTTTCCTCCACCTTGAAGTCCATAAAGTGCCTTTATCAACTACTTGAGAACTTAATTTTTTTTTCTTGGGAAAGCATCCCCAGTATGACCAAGACTCACAGATAAGTCCAAGTCACTTATCGATGTAAATAAATCCATTGTAAATGAAACCAAACGCACTTACAGAGGTCCCAGAACTGCTAAGACAGCACGAGTATTTTTCTTTACAAACTTGTCAAAAAAAAGTAATCAATGCTTTTCGTGCTTCATAATATTTTGTACTTGGATGAAGCATGGTATAGAATTCCTCAAATAGATGCCCAAGAAAATTTAACAACGATGGAACAAGCTGTAATTTTTTTTAGTTTCGTCCATCTCTAGTTGTTCAACTCTGCACCAAGTCTTCCAGTTCATATATCTCATCTGGAAAGAACCCATTGAACACATTTTGAGACAAATACAACCTTCCCAAATGGGTACACAATTTCGCAAGCCAGTTAGAAAATCCCCACCAAAATAGTTCAGGTTTAAGTTCCAGTGATATTCAAGTTTTCAAGGTCCAAACCCACAACAGACTTAGTGTTTCTATAGCAGGTAACTGCAATATAGATACAGTGGTCGTAACTATTTTCCAACTACGCCTATTTATTTAAGTTGTTTTGTAAGTTGGAATCCATCGTCGTTCTGCCTTATTTTCAAGGACTTGATAAAGTGAATCGAGTGAATAATGCCCACTACAATGCGAGATGAAGCATTGCAGCTGAAAAGCTCAAGTTTTGGGGTTAGTTGGATGCAGAAGCCAATTTGCGATAAACAATGTCCGAGTATGTGAGAATATCACAAAAGGCCCTACGAAGAGTTCCTTCAGGATGGATTGGAGGCTAATGGATAATACACATTTCACAATCTGCGCCAAGAACACCATATCCAGATGTAAACAGAACACATTTAAAAAAAATCAACTTGCCAGCCTGCAGAGGTGTGGCAAACTGATCACTCCAATATGATGTTTTCTAAAGAGCACAACTTCAAATACTTTAGCAGTATGCCATACTAAAAATTAACTTCAGAATATCATCATTGACTATATTTCTGTAATGATGATTCAATTTCGGGAACCAGACACTCCTTCATCCAAGGAAATCATTTCTCTCTGAAATAACATTTTGGGAGAAAAATAGAGGTTCGCGTATATACGTAATGTTAATGCCCTGAGTGACGAAAAAGGAGCCAAGGGCCACTTTACAGCCTGTGCATTTGGCTTCTGCATTTGAGAAATAGAAAGGAAATAAACATAGCCACATGAAGATTTGGAATAGATGCTCCAATTAGCTGGCTCACTTTTCTAGCTAATCTGATATCTCTGACTTGCTGTCACTTTTCTATCAAAACCCAAACCTGATATCTATGACCTACCATCAATGCCCTATTAACCGACCTTGGAGCAATATCTTTTAACTATTTCAATGTCCTCCTGCTGCATTGAGAAATGCCACCTTGCTGAGATAAACCCCACTCCAAGCTAACGCAAATATTTGGACTATTTTGGTGTCCTCCTACTGCACTGAGAACTGCCAGAGCACTGCCACCTGGCTAAAGTAAACTCAAGAAAATTATATTTGTGAGGGAAGTAGTGTGTCGATAGACATGGAAGAGGCGGATGTCACTCTCTTGTATTCATCACTCTGTTGTATGCTTGCGTACTGTATAACATCTCTGCATTTGCTTCTCATTACTTTAATAATATTCATTGTTTTTTTTCTGAACATACTTGCACTCCAGGACTCTCCCAATTGCATCCTTACTGAATTTATTGAACTTTCAAAGATAAAACATTGACAAAAGTGTTCTGCTTCCCAATAATACAAACTCAATAAAACCAAAATCCACTCACAATTTCAAGAAGTCTAACATCTTAAAGACCGTGACGTGACTTGTTATTTTATGTGAGGGCTCGTGTATATGACATTTATGCGGACTGATCCCCAGGGTGTTGCCAAGACCCTGCTGGATAAAGTGAAGACTGACTTCATAGCGAAGTTCCATATGCCGAACTCAGAACAACAAAGCTGTGTAGAGCTAAAGGAGATAAAACGAACGATTGATTGGTGAAAGTTCTTGGGAATATGATCAGAGGTTCTGTGACCTGATCAGTAGATTGGCATACCCTATCCATGAAACCTATCACAAGGAGTGGGTTATTCAAGGCCTTATGCCCTTGAACAGTGTGTCGTTGATGCAACAGAAGTAGAGCGCTCATTGCCCTATACCCCAGACTCTACCATATAGCCAATGCATACTGCCTAACTCAAGACCAGGCAAGAGGAGTAGTGATATCACATTAATTCCTAAAAGGAATCAAATGCTTAGGATTAAAGTTGTTCGCTACCCCAGTGGCTCGTTCCCCCGAAAATTAGAGTCAGGTATCGCCCCTCACTTGTAAGGGTACCAAAAGGAACCTTCTTACAGTCTAGTACACTCGACTTTGGTTTGGTCTCTATAGGTAACGTCTTTCATTCTTGGAAGGGAACTCATTAATTTCTCACCTTTATTTTAGAGGCCATCAGGCAGGGACTCTAGGTAGAGCCTACCCACTCGATTTTGACATATCTCAATGCGATTGATGCTCTCTTCAGTTTCTAAGAGCCTACCCCACTTCAAGATTTAGTTGGTAGAGTCCACTTCAGGATTGGTTCAAGGGGGATCTAGTTCATGTAGACTCGAGCAGTAGCTCAGACGAGAAAGAATGCGAAGGTCTAGTGCTCGATCGAACATGTCAGGTCGAGAAGGCCTTTATTCCACCTATTGATTGGATTCATGTGCTCTAGCATGAATCCACTCAAACAACTCCCAATCAAACTACACACAATACAAGATGTCTCGATATCTTCATGTTAAAATAGTTAATGCAATAATAATAATAATTAAAAATGTACATATATATATCATATCGGTTAGATGGAGTTATTAATGTAGAATTTCTTACATGAACTTTGTGCAATGATAACTGACAACATACTCACTGTTGACATGACTTATATTGACTGTGTACATGACTTTAAAGAAATCAAAGTCCAAGTCCATTAGTGGCACGACTTTAAAATATTTAAGCCCCAAATCCCCCAAAAACTAAGTACCGAGGGACTTTATACACCATAGAGAGTGAGAGGGTCTTTAAATTAACAAATTTTAATATATATAAAATAATAAATAAATAAAAACTCCACATACTCCACCTAGTAATATTTAGTGTCTTGATATGAAAACAGTTCTTCAAACCATATGACATTTTATAAAATTATAGTTTTTGAGGTACAAGTTGTGAAATGATAATAAATTATTCTTTAACAATCCATATAGGTTAAAAATGAATTTATATTGGACATTTATATTATTAAAGAGACTTTATGTATTTATCTAAATAAAAATAAATAAAATAAAAAATAAAAACTATCAAGTTCTAAAGGATTCTATTAAAAAAATATGTCAATGATTTTAGGTTATCCAACCACAAACAAATTTTATTGTACACCAAGGTTATCGTATGTGATGTTTTTATTGGTGTGTGATATTATGTTTTATCCATAAGTAAATGGAACTAAAATTATGAGGTGAGTATTATGATGGACTTAATCTTAAAATACATTGGAGAGCATTATACCATTCTCACATGTTGTGGCATGGTTTGTATCACACTTCTTAGATAAAATTGAATCCTATATACGATAGGAAGGTGGAAAGGGAGACATCCATATTCTATCATTAATTAGGAAATGGAATATGACATGTACCATCATATGTTGGAATAACTAATTATATTATATTATATAATAAAAATAAAAATAAACTAAATGTATATTACAATGATAGAGCATGATCTATGGGTCAAGACTTCACAATAAAGACCATTTCATGATTATACCTATGTATGGAGCACCATTTGTGTCATTCAATTATTATTATTATTATTATTATTATATATATATTCTTTCTACTTATATGATTTTGCACCTTAATTCATGAATCAACTTATAAATCAACTTACCGCCTCCACTAAATTACCCAACATGGAAACCTGAAGACATATTTAAAATTTTCACTGAACCACTATATGATAGAGATTTCCTCTAAAAAAAGGGCAATGAAGTTACTTAAATGACAATAGAATAAATGGGTGTTGTATCTAGAATAGAGGGGGTGTTATATCTAAATGGATATTGTAAGTGGGCTTAAGTTGTGAACCTAAAACTTGGGGTTAGAGTGATAAGTGAAATATCATGAAAATATGTTTTATTATGCCATAATGTGTGACGAGGTATATCGATTGGTTTATATTAGCCATTATGATGCTAAGCCAACTCATGTTTGATTGACGAGTTGACTTGATCATACTAGCGAAGTGGAGTTCATGTATGTTTGGTGAAGGATTTATAACATTAGTAAAATGAGTGATAACTATCCTAATTTATTCTAGTTGGTTAAAAACAAGGACTGAAGAGAGTGTCCATGGGAGGAGTTGATGTGATTTAGAGAGAGATCGCTTGGTGACAAGGGGGCATCCCTTGGGGAACAAGAAATACTTTTGCCCATAAATATATTTGGTAGTAGCAATTACAATGGATTGTGATAGATTAT
>ML779816.1:377276-389608 GCA_009831015.1 Picea engelmannii
TCAATTAGGACTATTTTAAGTCTTGTGGCAGTAGAAGATTTGCATCTTGAACAATTAGATGTAAAAACAACTTTTCTCCATGGGGATTTGGAGGAAGAGATTTATATGCAACAGCCACAGGGGTATGAGGTCAAAGGGAAGGATAATTTGGTATCTAGGTTGAAGAAGAGCTTGTATGGCCTAAAGCAAGCTCGAAGGCAATGGTATTTGAAGTTTGACAGGTTTATGACAGAACAAGGTTACTGTGTTTATTTTAAAAGGCTATAAAATGGAAGCTTTATTATCTTGCTATTCTATGTAGATGACATGCTTGTTGCAGGGTCTAATATGCAGGATATAAATGTGCTCAAGAATAAATTAGCCAATTCATTTGTGATGAAGGATTTGGGTGCTGCAAAGAAAATCCTTGGCATGAGAATAACAAGAGACAAACAAAATCGCAAATTGACATTGTCTCAAGGTGAGTACATAGAGAAGGTGTTGGAGAGGTTTAGAATGCAGAATGCAAAACCAGTTAGTACACCTTTGGCCAGCCATTTCAAATTGACTAAGGAAATGTTTCCCAAGACATAGGAGGAGATAGAATACATGTCCAGGGTCCCTTATTCATCAGCAGTTGGCAGCTTGATGTATGCAATGGTTTGCACAAGACCAGATATTGCACATACAGTGGGAGTTGTGAGAAGGTATATGAACAATCCAGGTAAATAACATTGGGAGGCAGTAAAGTGGATTCTCAAGTATTTGAGAGGTACTACTACTCATGCATTATGTTTTGGAGGTTTAGACACTTTTCTACAGGGATATGTTGACTCAGATATGGCAGGTGATAAAGACAACAGGAGGAGCACCACAGGGTATGTTTTTACTATAGGTGGAACAACAGTAAGTTGGATTTCGAAACTACAAAAGGTTGTTTCACTTTCAACAATAGAGGCAGAGTATGTTGCTGCTACAGAGGCTAGTAAAGAGATGATTTGGTTACAGAGGTTTATGGAGGAATTGGGAAAGAAGCAGAATAACAACAGGTTGTACTGTGACATTCAAAGTGCCATTCACCTTGCAAAGAACTCATCCTTCCATTCAAATACTAAGAATATACAATTGAGGTACCACTTCATACGATCTTCCTTGGAAGATGGACATTTGAAGTTGGAAAAGATACAAACTAGCCAGAATCCTGCAGTTATGTTAACAAAGGGAGTAGCCAGGGAGAAACTGAGTTCCTGCTCAGTTTTAGTTGGTCTTCGAGAATGAAGATGAAGATGAGAAATTTGCCAGGTCCAAGAAGGTTCAGATTCTAGCACATACAACAGCGGTGGAGTTGTTGAGATCAGTCTCCAAGTGGGAGATTCTTGGTTGTGGAGCCTGCTTATCTTCTTGATTCAGAGGTCCTTGCTTTCAATCGTGTTTATACCCCATGAAGTATTTACACCCCAGAAGTATGTACACTCTTTCACGTGGGGGAGTGTAGAAGGGGGGTACCCCCTCTGTGGGGTCCAGGGGGGCTATCCCCTCAGCTGGGGGGTCTGGAGGCAAGCGGGCCCCCATCGGGGGTTCAGGGGTGAAGCCCTCAAAGGAAAAATTGCCTTGTAAATGCATATTGTAATTTCATTGTATATCTGGACCGTTCATTATAAGGTCACAGATCTAACGGTAGAGATTATGTTAGGGTTTTTTTCCCTAGAAGGCAACCCTCTTTTATGAGGGAAATGTATTGTGGCTATGGTTGATGGAGAATGTTGTATTCTGAGAGAGGAGACTGTGAGAGAAAGAAGAGGAAGTTACAACGGGTTTTTCTGTAGGTTGTATCCCTTCATTTGTTGGATAATAATAAAGGAAGGACCTGGGAATTTCTCTGGTGGATGTAGCCACACTGGGTGAACCATGTAAATCTCTGTCTCTCTTGTATTGTGTATCTTCTATGTTTTGTTTCCGCATTTGTTTTATTTTATTGCTCCACGGTCCTATTTTTTTAACATACCAATTGTTTCCATATGTGATGTGTATTGTCTATCCACAGGTGCTCCTGATATGTCAAAATTTATATGGGAGCCCCCAAAAGGTGTTCATTTCCTCCTACCAAGGTTTCTTGGTCATCTAAACTACCCATCAAAACCATTGCAATGGAGATTCCCCACACCCCTAGTGGAGAGGGTATCACATCCTCCCCCACTAAAAGTGGTTTTTATCCTTGTAAAAATCCTCAAGGACCCTATATTCTCAAGGCATTTACTAGCATGTGAAACCATCAAGAACCAGTGTATTTTAGAAATAATAAATTTCATGATAATGACTTCTAGAACCCCCAAATTTTCATAACTCATCACAAATATTTGCAATAGGTGTCGAACTATCTACAGTATTCCCCATCCAAAGTTTCCATCTCATCTCTACATACACTACATGAATGAACTCTGCATTCCCAACTCATTCCAAAATTCTTCAAGATATGATTTCCCTACTATGGTAGCCATACTAGAATCTTGCAATTATCTCCTATAATTACTACTATCCATCCATCCTTGAGAATATTTCCAAGTATTCCAAGTTTTGGACCATCTCGACTTACTACTACATCCATAGTTCAACCCATTTGTTGATGCTTTCGCACACTGATCTCTCCCATGCCTTGAACTAGTTGGGTGATCATCACAACTATTTCATCCAGTAAATGAGAATGCACATCATCATGCCCCAAAATAGGTCTTTTCGATCCAAATTTCTATGATTATGTCCAACCTCATTGAACCAAGGCAAAGTCACCATGTTTTCCTAGTCACTATCAACTTACCTTCCATAACCCTAAATTCCACAAAGGAAAGATCAAAAACTTTTTTCCATACCACTAAGTTATGTAAATTTTTCCAAATCACCTTCTACAAAGGATCTTGAGGATGCAATACCTACTCCTACGCAGTGAGCCAACTCATGGTTTTCTAGCAATAAGAGAGTGCATAGTAATTGCCAAGGCTACTGATATGCATTATATATGACTTGTGTTGTATGTGAATGTACTTCAAAACCAACTCCACTTCTCGTCATGTGCAACCCATCTTTTCCATCATTCAAAAGTCAAATCATGGTCATATATTATCATGGATCTCCTACAAAACTTCACAATGGCTACAAGGTCCTAATCGCCATCTCTTACTTCTTTTGCATATAACTCTAATTCATGTTAGAAAAGTAATTCCATGCATTGCTTAAACCCAATACTTAGACGTTTTTCATTAAGTGATATGTTTGACCAATTTTTCCCCTCTTATATGTGTCTTTTTGGGAAACAAGGTGCCTCATGGTGCATACCATATTGAATGACCTGGACAATCGTTTCTAGTGATAGGTCCATCTTGGATTCAACTTATTTATGCTAATCCTAGATGTTATGCAACCGTTCATCCTTCCCTAAGACTATCTTCATTAAACCCTCCATTCCTATCAATATTAATTCTTCTTGGCTCATCCCACCCTTGGCACCTATGGATGCAATTCCCAAAACCATCTCTTGTTGTTGTATGACAATATGATGTTTGTCCACGGGTCTAGTGGCTACCTAAATTAACCTAACTATTGGAATTCTAGAAATCTTCCCCAACTTCCTCCTAGTCACCATAGGAACACTCAAGATTTTGGTTTCTTCTAAAAACACCAAAATACTCTCATGCAGTATTGTAACTTCTTTGGAAAGATTAAGAAAATTCTACCCCAAGACCATTGTATCTCCATCCAATGAAGAAACTCTTAAATAAAATTACCCAAACACATTCCCAACTTTCAAAGGTGTGGAGTGAACCACCCCTATTATAGGATTTTCTACTAATTTGACCACCTTGAATGTGACCATGTTTCCCTCAGGCTTATGGTGGAGTGACATAGCGGTGTGCTCACTCATAAAACTATGATTTTGGCAAGTGTCCATAGAGGCTTACAGTGGAGTGACATAATGGTCCAATTACTTAATAAAACTATGGGTCACACCAGTTTCTACCAATGATGCCACATTCAATCAATTGATTTGTGCATCCACAAAAAAAATCCATTCACCTCTTTGTCTTATGAACAACTTCCATGGCCTTATACTACAAACTTTCCTAGACATATTAGCAAGTAATTCACCCCTTTTCACATCTCCTTCGAATTCTAAGATATCCTACTAATTGTGTATTTGGATTATATCCTAGTCTTCAACAATACTAAATAAGAACACTTAAGGCACTTTATATTAGTGATGAGGAGGTTATAGCATGAGAATATTTTTATAAATCCGAAGATATGTTCTTTCATGAAGAAATAACTCATATACTTGGTTTTTGTGATCTCTTCAAATGAATTGAAAATGGATCCAAAGAAGGTGAGGGAAATCAAGGAATGGCCTTTTCCAAGAAGCATATCTGAGGTGAGAATCTTCCATGGATTAGCAGTTTTTTATAGAAAATTCATCAGGAATTTCAGTGGAATTTGTGCACCCATAATGGACAATATAAAGAAAAATAAAAAGTCTTTTAATTGGACAGAATAATCTGGAAACAACTTCATAGTATTGAAGGAGAAGATAACAAAACAACCTATTATGGTTCTACCATATTTCAAGTGAGGTGTCTAATTCAAGCCAGTGGAGAGAGTATATAATTCAATATTGAATTGTGTTCAAAGGAATCCAACTCTGTATTCCAAAATGATCAATGAGAGACAACTCGTTGAAATAAAAACACAGTGGAGGATTGACTGGAAAGTTCGTCCATGATAAGACTTATGCACAATTGAGTTATTCATACCATTGGCCAAGTATGAGATCTGATGTGAAGAAATTTGTGGAAAGATGTAGAGTCTTTTAGTATGCCAAAGGGAATCAATAGAACATGGGTATGTATCAGCCATTTCCTATTCTAGACAGGCCATGGCATGCAATAAGCATGGATTTTCTGTTGGGATTTCCAAGAACCTAGAGGGGGAGTGAATCCATATTTGTTGTGGTTGATATATTTTAAAATATAACACACTTCATACCATGCCGAGAAACCAACGATGCTACTCACATAGCCAACTTATTTTTCAAGGAGGTTGTGAGATTGCATGGCTTACTAAAGAGTATAGTTTTAGATAGTGATACCAAGTTCATGGGACACTTTTGGAGAACCCTATGGAAAAGGCTGGGGAATGTCTTTTCCTTCAGTTTAGCATATCACCCTCAGACATAGGGACATACTAAGGTGGTAAATCATAGCTTACGGAATTTTCTAAGGATTTTGGTCATTGAACATGATAACCATTGTGATCAGATTCTTCCTCAGGAACAGTGTGCTTATAATGACACTCCAAACATAATCACTAGAAAAAGTCCATTTAATATAGTGTATGGAATGCATTGAAGAGTAATTTCAGAGTTAATGGATTTGAGGCATGATGAGTTCAGAAGTGCAAGAGCAGAAGACTTTGCTGCAGCGATGCAAAAGATTCATTATAGGATAAAGAGACAGTTGCAGGAGAGGAGTTAGAAGTATATATTACAAGTTGATAAAAAAAAGGAGAGAGGTTCATTTTGAAGTTGGAGATCAAGTTTTAGAACACATGAGGAAAGAGAGGTTCCTAAGGGGAACATTAAATAAATTGAAAATGAATAAAATAGGACTATGTAAGATCCTAAATTTTTTTGATGCAAATGCTTATGAGATTGAGTTGCCAGAGGATGTGGGAATATCACCCAAATTCAATGTTGTATACTTGTACTCTTATAGGATGCATGATATAGGAGAACCAAATGATCAAAAGGAGATTCAGTGGGAGAAGTAGATGCCCACGATAGAAAATCCACAGATGGAAAATATCATAGATCAGAGGGTTGGTAAGAATACAAGGAGGAATGAACTAGAAGGGTCACTCAATAGAGGATTCTAGTTGGGTAAATGAATATGACATTCAGAAGCATGGAAAAATAGTGCAGGATATCATGGACAGGAGTCCATGAATTTTTGGCTAGAGGAGTATTATGCAGGAGCATTGCCATCATCATTTAAAGAGGCTAGGTGGAGGACACCTCATCACCCATCGCACAGATTTAAAACTATTTTTGAATTCCAAGGATAGAACATATTTCTATTTTGAAAGGATTATAATTTAAACATTTTAAGTTCTTTGAGGCAAGAGCCAACACATAAGGCCGCCAAGTATTGTAATCATTTTAATTATCAGATAAGGTTGTACAAATACTGAGTATTGACTCATATTTGAATGTAATTACAATTCAATGCAATAGTCCTTAGTAGATCAATGTATTAACTATGATAGGATAGATCTAAGGTAGTCTGGAGGGGAGGCTCGAGAAGTCCCCTGATGTACAAATATATGTATTGTATGCCAAAATGAGGTTGTTGAATGTTATTGTTTTTGAAGTTGAGATAGTTTGTTGAATCTTATGAAGAGTTGCAGAGAGTTGTATGATTCCATGTACATATTTTATGGAATGAATACAAGTAGAGAGGTTTGATTCCAAATGCATGGTGTTGTGTTCACCTAAATTACTTAAGTACATGTGATGTTTCTTTATGTTCTGTGTGTTTTATATGTTTATGTATATTTTATGCATGGATATGTTTTTCATGGTTAAGTGTGGAAACATTTGATGTTTACGTAAGTTTCATTTTGTTCTCTTCTAATATTCCTGGTGCAAGGAGTACATAGTTCCCACAACGAGTGTGTAGGCTGAGTCGAGATAGACTCATAATCTTAGAATAGATAACGTGAATTTATAGTGGAAGTGCAAGGAGTGAAAAATTGTTCATTTGAATGCATATACTACATAGTTTCTTAGTGGATAGAAATGATTGGAGAAGACTCGTGCAAGGAGTGCATTGGGGAAACATTTTATTTAAGTGTTGAAGATGTTTTAGAGGAGACGAGTGCAAGAAGTGCGTGAGGACATTTTATCAGAAACATCTAAGTCTGAATTCATTGGAAGTTCCAGGGATGCAAGGAGTGTTCCATAGGTATGAAATACCTCAAGGATGAAAGATCAAAGGAGATAGTGGGTAGAAAAGTTTAGCGTAAGGGAATTAGAAAATTTTCAAGTCCAAATATTTAAATTTCTAGAGGAGCGCACAAGTGGGAGCCAGAGATTCTATGTATCTCATGCAGTCAAGATGAGGAAGGATAGTGTTGCAATCCTCAAGGATGAGAGGATTTTCTTGTTTTAAAAGTTAAAAAAATGAGATATATTATGGAGGATCCAAGGTATTTTTTCACCCTTATTTATGGAGAAGCAATGTGGGGTTTAACCTTGTAAGTCTATAATACTTGATGCATTCGGAGAATTCATGGAAAAATTTGAATGGAGGATTTATTGAGGATTGAAGATCTATGGTCAAGATCCATCCGGTAGTTTGTTGGATATTGGATATCCATTAGATCAGGAGGAGTTGTGTGAGGGTTAATCGACAAAGTCCTTTGGGATTCACTCATTTGGGAAATTTGGCCGGTGGAGAAGTTGGGACCCCCAAAGTCTCGAAGGCCGGAGTGAATCGTCGCCTTCCAAAATATGAGGACATGTGTCAACAGATCGTGTACTCCGGTAGACTAGAACTTCGAAGGAAGTTACGATTGGAGGACTCTCGAGGTCCTGAAGACCCAGAGTTCATCTAGGTCGTCCATTGCGGAGGACACACATTGGTAGAGTAGAATATCCGAAGGATAGATACTCCAAGAGAATATAAGGAAGATGAGTTAATTAGGAAAGTTGATCAAAGGGAGGACACCTCGCAGTAGAATTGGAGCTTTGGAGGCTCGACACTCCCAAGGAAATAAAGCAGTTTTGTGAAGGCTCACCAAGGCCTGAAGGCCGGATTCAATCCTAGTCTTCCATCGAAGGAGGACACGTGTGTAATGTTTCCCTAATTTGACACCAAAAAAATTGTTTTCCTTAGGGACATTAAACTTAATTAATGCATCCAACACATGTCATACATTTCTTGCTACATTATAAGGTGACTCAATACTTCTTTTTTTCCACCATTTACACTTTCCAAATCCTTTATCAAAGGTAATTGAAGGACTTTATCTAAAACTTAATCTCAAGGTGATGGATATATTTTAATACATAAACAAAACTATTTGTAAATATATATATATATATATATATATACCCTTACCATAGACTATGCTTGTGATCTAAATCAAGTATTTGTAATATTTATATACACCCACCATAGACTATGCTTATGATCATGCAATGTAAGGCATACAATGGGAAAAAAAATCAACATATAAACAACCTTAATTATGAAGTGATAAATCAATTTCCTTGGGTGTAGGTGACAGAAACTTAATGAATGAATTAATAATAACATGAAATCCAATACACGAACTTATTAGGGCTTGGAAAGGATATAACTAAAGGTCGGTTACATGTTACTCATTCTAGCTTAACTGCCATTCCCATCAGGACTAACCCTAGCACAAGGTTTAACCGATCCGATGAAATAAATAGAACTCCAATTAATCTAGAAGAAAAGACTAAAGACTATGGCTCAAATTGTCTGTCATTACGATTTTTTGTGGTCTGAAGCGAGATTATCATAGATACGATCGTAATTGTGTAATGAACTCTACCATAAGCATTGAAGGCATTTTGTAACACACCTCCTTGGGACCATCGCTTTTGTTAATGCACCCATTTGATATTTTGACACCTTTCCCTAACCACAGTAATTAGGCACAACTCGTCATTAATCGCCATTGGAATAGTAGATGGGGTTTTTTTCTAAGACTATTGTTTCATTCTTGATGTTGGCTCTGTGTATCCTGTGACTACATTCGAGGTTACCCTGGCTACCATTTCTTTCTCCGTGGATATTTCCAGTGCTTATGATGTTGGCTCGCTATGGTGGAAACATGCTTGGCGGACCACAACCACCAGATATTGTCTTAAGCGAGGTAAGGACTTTTAGTTACATAAATTAGAAACCCCCTGTGTTATAACAAATTTTTTTGTCTATATCAATCCCTTCAAAAAATTCCTAGTTGCATGACTGGTTGGTCTATCATTGTCTGGTATAGAGGATTGTCTTTTATCTAAGCCCTTTCAGAATGATATCGCTTTGGAAAAGTATAATTTTTGTTTCCTGGTACTATTTGTGTAATTCGTGAGTTTTTTTCTTGGGTTTTCTACCTTAAAGAATAACTAGATTCTTCGAATGTATGGAAGGCCATTTACCTTATGCTTATCATAACTTTGAGTTTTCTTTTCAGTTACAGTTATGCGGAAATTGTATAGTTCTGTATTTAGTTAATGAATTCTTCGATCTATTTAAGTCTCCTGAAGTACATCCCTTGCTGCTTTCCAGGGTTTCGTTTTGTTTAGAGATGGCATAGTGTGTTTCCTTTGTAACCTTATACACTGTAAGCATAGAGTTTCTTCTTATCTGACTAGCCCATGACACTCAACCTGTAACAAAATCTTCGTGTTCCCAACAACTCTATGAAGAATTGTTTTGAAGCTAAGAGACCATTCTCCGCGATATAGTTAACATTCGTGAACCCTTACTCTAGATGTGTTTCATGAATCATATCCTCCAGGCTATAAGTATGATTTGTCTAACACAATTACTCACTTCTTACTCTTTAATGCATATAAATATATAAGTATGATTATCATTTATAGCCTCCTGTTGTGTATCTTTACCCCGGAGCTCTCGGACATGGTCAAGGAATTATCCTCGCCTGTGGTCATGCAAACTTGGATGTCTAAATCTATTTTATTGTTATTTAAAATTTGCCTCAAGGAAAGAACTCCCATTTGCTCAAGTTTATGTCTATGATTTTGTTTCGTTTCCTTCCAAGATAAATTAAAACTAAATAGGAAATCTTACTCTGTGGCCAAATGGGAGGCCCTGTAGGTCACATTTTGCAATGTACAATCCTTATTAGTTATTCTCGTTTTAGTGTATAATTATTCACTTTCTTTTTAAAAAGAATGATTCATTTTTTTATTTCTACAATCTAATGATAGGGCCCTGTTTAACTCCGAGGGTTAACTCCGAGGGTACCCATCAGGTGATTCTTAGCCCTCTCCACCCCTTCAATTCTACAGTTAATTTCCCATGGATGAAAGGAGGAAGGATGAAATTTACTCCTAGAATCCACAGGCTAAGTACAATTTGGAAAAAAAAACTCATCTATGTTATATTTTGCAATTATTTTATTCTGTTAGTTGAAACTATACCAATAAAAAAAATTGGTCTCTCTGTAGGGTTTAGGTGCTTTTGGCATCTTCGAATTCTAGGACATCGATTTGTGCAAGATGTATTTGAGTTTCTGTTACTGCTCTCTTACAAATTATTATCTCAGGTTCTATCTAATGAGACAATTTAGTTCTAGCACACAATTATCATGGGAAGCAATTGAACTAGGCTCCTATACAATTGGTTAATTTTACATTCCATTTTTAAGAAGGACATATGTAACAACCCTAGTTGAATATATGCTTACGGATTATTAAGCAAAAATTTCTTAGGTAATTAATTTTTCTAACATGTTATTAACTAAACAAAGATTGGTATAATGATATTAATTAAATATTTATTAATTAATTAATTGTTATAATGTTGATTAGTTAATTAATTAATTAATTACCTATTACATTCAATTACATGGGTATTAAATTTAAGAGGGTTAATAAATTTAATTGTTTAATTAAAGGATTACGTATATGGAGGGGATAAGAAGCATTAAATGTAAGGATAAGAAACATTAAATAATCGGATAATACATTAACTAAGAGGATAAGACAATGAATGTATGGATAAGGAAAGGAAGGAGGAGGAAAGGGTCGGTGAAGGGGGCTATGATGGGAGGAGGCTTACGGAAGAAGGGATCATATTTTTAGGGTTCTCTTGGATTTTCTGGTTCAGAGTTTGATTTTTGCAGTTGGGGGGGGAGGATCATTACGGGGGGCACCGTTTTGCGGGGGTTTTGCGCATGGGGGCCAGGATATCCATATGGTATCCTGGAGCTAGGAAGCAAGACAGGTTGCTCCTAGATGGCAGAGAGGAAACACGGTTTGGGTAGATTTGATCAGCGCATTAGGAAGCAACAAGGCAATAGCAAGGAAACAAGGAAGGGACCATCATATCGGCAAAAATTAGCATGAGAAGTAGGTAAATTGTTATGAAAGTGCTAAGTTTTTTTTTTTTTTTTTTGTAGTTAAATGTTAATCTCTGCTGAATATTGCGTATATGTTGGTGATTAAATTATCTCTGTGATTGAAATGATTTATATCAAAATTAGTATTTACAGGCACTACACATGGTATCAGAGCCCTGGTTCAAAATCTGGAGCCAAGGGCCTACCCACCCACCCAAACCCTTAAGTAGATATAAATTTGGGCCAAGCTCCAACTCTACCTAAGCTCCACTTAACCTGCAAGCGAAGCACATAAATTTTTAAAACAAATATAAAAAAAAGATATATGCATATAAATGGAAAAAAAATGGAGTAATCTCTATCTGCATCAGCATGCATGAGCCAAATGATACAACAGAAACTGCAAGAGGTGATAACCACAACAGAAAAATGATTACAGCAGCAGTCTACATAATCCTCATTATCCAAATGTATTCTTTAGCATGAGCAGCATCAACTTTCCTATGAAACCATTTGTACCAGGCCTGCAATAAATAGTAAATAAAGTTATTCTTCGCCCTAATTACTGTAATTAATAAAGTTTCTTTTTTTTTCTTTTATATTACTGTAATTAATAAAATGTCGGCTTGTTTTCTTTTTCATTTATATTCTATTGACATTAGAGTGAACTCTCTGTATCATTAATATCCACAAATGAACCAAATTAAGTCAATGGACTCAAATAACAATGTCAATATGGAAAAACGTAACAACACAAAGAGGAAAACCCAAAGACATAAACCCTAGACAATGAAGCAGAGACCAATCCTATGTAAAAGGATAGGAAGAACAAACACTCCATTAGTAGAGAAGGTTGGATGGACCCCAAGTAGAGGCCTAGAAAATAATTAGATACTAATCTGCATCAGAATCAAAGGAGCCGCCTGTAGGCTGCATCGTTAGAGAGTTAATATGTTGTCTTATTAATTTGTTTTATATTCCCTATATTACTAATGTAAATTTTGTTCCTACCTTGATTGTTTGTCTTGTTTTTGAGAGATTCTAAGAAAATCTATAAGAAATAATGTTGCATTTGTTTTTCTTTTTCATTGTTTCCTGGTATGAGCAGTTATGTGTTACTAATCTGTAAGTTACAAAACTCATTATAACTCCATTATTAGACTACAAAAAAAAAACACAGAAATATATATATATAT
>ML779816.1:390889-432413 GCA_009831015.1 Picea engelmannii
AAATTAAAATGTTAGAAATTCCATGGGTTTTGAACCCAAGACCCCCACCAAGTGAAGCGCCTTAAGAAGAACACTAATGCCAACACGCCCTCATAAGTGTTTACAAATAAATTATTATACTTATTTAGATTAATGGTAACACTGTAGGGATTAGAGTGGTATTATTATTAGGAAGATACAGTATGAAGGTTAAGACTAACTGGATTATTACCTGACCTATTGATCTGGAGCCAACTAAACAAGTTGAATCATAATTAGTGAATGCACTGGAAATCAAGGTAAAGGCTTATTTAGCGCTGTCGATCTTAGTATCCCAAAGTATAAACTATGATTGTCCAAGCATCAGGCTCACAAGACCGTACACACAACTCATCGAGCCAAGCGCCAAGTCCCTCCACTCCATTCCACCAGTCAAAGTCAACGCTAAATCTCAATGCAGCATTTGACAACGCCAACACTAGGTGCCAGGGAAAAGCTCACGAGTCAAGCATCAGAGGATATTTAGTTGTAAGAAAAATGTTAAAAGGACTTAGATTAGGATAAGCGGGAAGGAGGCGGTGTTAGAATATAGAATATGGTGTGATCATTTTCCCATTGATGATACCCTCGTCACCCAACCATAGGTTGAAGCCTCCCTTCGAGCACCTTAACCTTGACTGAGAATTCCTCCGGAAGCAAACCCTAGGCTAGATAGCCAAACAAAGAGTAGCGCATCAATCCCCAAGGAAAGCACATCACAAAAGACTGATCATATGTTCCAAACCCTAGCCAAGAGATATCCAAGCCAATACTAAAACTAGTTGTTGCTGCAGCTGCAGCTGCAACCCTCCTCCGAACCTGCACACCAGACTGCAACTGCAGTGCGCACCAACTGGGAAAACTGCAGTCCTGAGATATGACAAATGAGAACTGGTGCCCTGTATTTATAGTAATCCTGCCAGTTTACTGGGGCCGGCGTCTCTTTCTAGGTATGTGTCTGTTCATTATCTTATTATTAATTCTGACCGACTTCTTCTCTTGGAGGCTAATAGCCTAATATAAATTTTCTTCTTGAGTCGACAAGGCTTCTAGGGTTATTAGCCAACTCATTAGGGTTTCTCTTTCTTCCTGGAGTCTTCTATTCTCGTCAAGTTCACACATGGGGGTAAATACCTCCTACAACTACCATAATATTAACACTCCCTCCTAGCTAGAGAGGTATTTATAGGTAATGGACTTGAGCACAAAACATACCATTTACCCGGTAGCATCAATATAGTCATCTAGACTATTTCATGACTAGATCATGAGCATCACCATCACCATTAGCTGCATCATCTCTCGAAACCATACTTCATCCGAGTAGTTAGATATGATGTTGGATGAGTCACTCTCACCATGGAGTGATACAAGAGGAGTAAAATATTTGAACTATTTTTCGTCTGGAAAATCTTTGTTCACCATTCATCTGAATGATCATCATCTCCAATAATCTGTTGATAGTCTTCAAGGCAATTAGAACAAGGATAGAACACACCTGTGTCTATTCATAGTAGTACACAACTACAATCTAGTGGTTAACTACCACATCAAGTAACACACAAGTACTTTATCAACAACATATGGTTGCGAATGGTGAAACATATTCACCACCGTAGTCCTCATCTACTGTCATATAGTCTTCATAACAAACATCTGATAGCATCCTGCATAGAAACAATGTTATGATAAAAACGGTATCATATGGGCCAATCTTTCACTCACGTCTGTGAGATCTGAAAGAATGTCTGCCACCACAGTAGTATTCATTTGCATAGAAACAATGTTATCATAAAAACTAAATCAACTCGGCCAATCTTTCACTCACGTCTGTGAGATCTGAAAGAGTGTCTGCCCTCAGTATAGAATATCAACAATGATGAACTGGGCCAATCTTTCACTCACGTTTGTGAGATCTGAAATCATGTCTACCCTCAATATATAACATCAATAATAATCATCTGGGCCAATCTTTCACTCACATCTGTGAGGTCTGAAAGAATGTCTTCCCTCAACATAGAATATTAATAATAGGCTATCTGCCTCATTCTTCTCAACCAAGGAAGAAGGATTGTTTCTGATTTCTGAACCTGGACCATTTCCCACCCTGGGCCATTCTTTCGACACTAAACAAACTGTAACCTGGAGAGAATGAGTCTGCCCTCGATAAATTCTTGGACTATTCCTTACCCTGGGCCATTCCTCCGACACTAAACAAAGTGTAACCTGGAGAGAATGAGTCTGCCCTAAGGAATGAATGTCCTAGACTATTCCCCACCATGGGCCATTCTTTCAACACTAAACAAAGTGTAACCTGGAGAGAATGAGTCTGCCCTCGAGGAATAATTGTCCCTGATTGTTGAGCCTGGACTACTCCCCACCTTGGGCCATTCATTCGACACCAAACAAGGTGTAGCCTCGAGAGAATGAGTCTACCCTCGAGGAGTAACTATCCGGACCATTCTACTTGACCACTACACAGAGTGACTGCCAAGAAGAATGACTGTCCTAGACCACTCCCCATAATGGGAATTCGTTATCTATGATACATTAGCAATCGGTCTTCCTCCCATGTTAACTACAATGGGAAGCCACTATCCATCAGAAATCTCAATCCACTTTCCGAACAGGAAAGCATCTATCCAATCTGGACTTATACAAAGATAAATGCTCTCTCCTAACTGGAGAGTTATTTCAATCACAAAAATAAATTTTTGTGTACCTTCCTCTAGCTTGGAGAGTCTTCCCTTCCAGTTAGTAGAGTTATTTCCACGAGCTCTAGCTTGAGTATGCAAGTTCTTTCATCTTGAATACGGGCTTTACCAAAATGTATGCTTATCTGCTCATCTGTGGAGATATGTATTGGAGAATCACCTTCTCCTTTCTAGACTTCATCATGGATAATGTAATGCTTGTACTGTAGTCTAGAACAATGTGAAGGATTCTTGTAGATGTGAACAATAGAGTATATCATAGTTGGAGGACTGGAACATATCCATGTGGCACTTCTTCTATCATCATGAGATCTGATCTTCTGAATAGTCATCTTGGTGTTATAGGAAATCTTCACCACGCTTCTTCTATGCACTAGAGGTTCTCCACCAAGTTGTCTTCTTCTTATCTGCATACAGGAGTATCTTTCTGGTATGTATCAAAGTCTTAAGATTGCTCTGCATGCGCTCTTTACTCAATTTCTTCTGGAGAACATTCTTTGCATTCATATGATGTAGAATTCTGACTCATGGATGTTGCGGATAATATAATGACTTATATAGAGATAAGTCAGGTGTACTGGAACAATCAATCATCATAGTCTTCTCCCTCCATCTGGGAGAACCTCTAGTTCTGGATCTCGCAATGTTTTCATTCATAAGTCTTCCGTACATTGTTCTTCATCACAACTTTCAGTTATTCTTCTTGATTGCTTTTAGTGAGTTCATATCAGGTTGGTAATCTTGTGATTCTTGATACAATGACTGGTTGTTCTGATTCTTCTTTCTTGAAATCTTCATGTTCTTCTTCATGTTTTTATTTAGCTCTTGGGTCCATGGAGTTTCTTATAGATTCCATGCCCTAGATATTCCACTTCTTACCTTAATCATTGGTTCACGGATCTATATGAACAACCAGAAATACTTTAAGGCTTTTCTTTGAAGAGGTCTTCTTCTGTTTGTCGTGACTGCTACCATGGATATATACATTTCATCATCTTCAATGGATCATAGGATTAGCTCCCTCCTAAACCTTGCTTCATGTAAGAGTGCATATAATCTTCTCCCTTTGTCTGACTGAGTCCATGCTTTTGTCTCCGTCCTTATTGTCTTCTACAATATATAATAGAGTCCACGCTTCCATCTGCAACCTTATTGTCTTCTGTAATATATAATTGGCTCTCTTGTCTTAACATAGTCCATGCTCCCATCTTATTTTTTGTCATAAGTCTTTCTCCAATTTCTCTTGATGTCTGACTTCTAAGTCTCTTCAGGATTGATTTTGATTTCAGCTTATCTTGTAATAGCTTTCACATGATATATTTCATTCTTTCATGTGTAATATCTAGTGATATTCATTCTTGTCTTGTTGTTCTTTCATAGGTATAGCTCTTCTTGTAACACATTATCTTCCAAGAGATAGATATACAAGATATGTATAGAGACGATGCAAGCAAGATATGTACAAGAAAATAAGAAGAGTGTTGTTACCTTTTAGTAGAAGAAGTCTCTTCCATCCTGCTTAGTCTTCTTTGTCGGTTCCTTTTCGTCAGCAACTAAAGCTTCATGTTTCTCTTTCCTTTTCTTTAGCTCTGGACACTGTTTCCAGTAGTGATCGTACTTTTGACAGTTGAAGCATTGTATTTCTGAAATGTCTTTCTCTTGATTTGGCTTCCTCCTTGAACCAAACTTCTTTTATTTCTGAAGTTATTGAATCTTCCTGTAAAGGCTTGATCATCGTACTTCTTTTGGGGTTTCTCTTTTGCATTGATCCTTAATTCTTCTTGAGCACAGCAAGTCCAAAGTTCTTCAAATGCCGGGTACTCCTTCCTTGTGTTCATGCTTGCGGCAAATGCATCCCATGGTCTTGCTTGCGGGAAGACCATTGAGTACTATGTTCACCAATTTCTTTTCTGAAGTGATCTCTTTAATAGCTTGTAGTTGATCTCTTAGCTGGGATATCCTTACAAAGTATGATGTTATGCTTTCATCATCATTCATATTCATGTCGCGGAGCTCATTCTTCAGACTCAAAACTTGTCCAATGTTTATGACTGAGAAGAGATTTGTTAGGGCATCATACATATTCTTTGATGAGTCAAGATAGGAGATGTAGGGTATCAAGTGGTCTTTTATGGAATCCACTATGATACTCATGGCATTGATGTCAACATCTTTGAACTTCTCCATAGCTGCAACGTTCTGCAGTTCCTTCTCTTCTCCTTCTTCAAACTCTGGCTTCACGATCTTTCCTTTCACAATATCCAACACTTTATTCTTTGCAAGGATGTGGTCAATCCTTGACTTCCATGCTCTGAAGTTGGAGGCTCCTTATAGCTTTTTCTCAGACTTCATAGAGTTCGTCATGGCTTGCTTGACTTGGTCAAACCCTAGATTTGACCAGAAATCCAAAATTCACGTCTTGGCCTTCTGAGTGTACCAGGAGATGCGCTAGGCTAGGGTGCACTGATATATCTGGAGATTAGGTCAATATCGTCACTTAAGGTGCCTCAATAAGAGGTTTAGGGTTTCTACAACTGCTTTTGCTGGTAACCCTAGCTGCAGTGCTTTTGGAAGCTGCTCCTGCTAGTAACCCTAGCGACAGTTCCTCAACGAGCTCAATGTCTAGCGGTTATGTTTCCTTCCAGTGTTTTAGGCTGCCTGAAGAGGTGTGGGCCCATAACCTGTTAGAATATAGAAGATGGTGTGCTCGTTTTACCATTGACAATACCCTCATCACCCAACCACAGGCTGAAGCCTCCCTCCGAGCTCCTTAACCTTGACTGAGAATTCCTCCGGAAGCAAACCCTAGGCTAGATAGCCAAACAAAGAGTAACACATCAATCCCCAAGGATAATGCATCACAAAATACTGATCAGATGTTCCAAACCCTAGCCAAGAGATATCCAAGCCAATACTGAAACTAGTTGTTGCTGCAGCTGCAGCTGCAACCCTCCTCCAAACCTGCGCACCAGACTGCAACTGCAGTGTGCACCAAATGGGAAAACTGTAGTCCTGAGATATGACAAATGACAACTAGTGCCCTGTATTTATAGTAATCCTGCCATTTTACTGGGGCCGACTTCTCTTTCTGGGTATGTGTCTGTTCAGCATATTATTATTAATTCTAGCAGAATTATTCTCTTGGACGCTAATAGCCTAATATAAATTTTCTTCTTGAGCTAACAAGGCTTCTAGGGTTATTAGCCAACTCATTAGGGTTTCTCTTTCTTCCCGGTGTCTTCTATTCTCGTCAGGTTCACACGTGGGGGTAAATACCTCCCGCAGCTACCATAATATTTACAGGTGGCATACGCACTAGGAGAGTAAGCAAGAGGAATTGGCGAGTATGGCGCAAGGCTAGCGTAGATACAAGGCAAAGGGAACCAATAGTTTTTTCTTAGGGCGAAGAAATCAAGATTAGATGCTTAATCCTAATCCTAACCTAGCCAATCCCCTAAAGGAGTAATTTCTGTTTACAGACAAGTAAAGAAAACTTACGCCTAACGTTGTTTCTAGTTTGAGTAGCACCAATTTGAAACGTCCTTGAACTCACCCTGACAAATTTGGTTGATGCAGGTTAAAGCATACATGATGGTTAGGACTCGAGGGAGTCGAGGCAGGGGAGCGTTGTCGCAAGCACCGCCAACACCACCAATGCCACCACCACCATCGCCCAAAATAGCTCTCATACTGTGCTTGTTAGAAGCCATTAATGAGACTTTAAAGGGGTGACAACCAGCAGGGCCTGAAGTGGAACCCCCACCATCTAGAACAAGTAATCCAGAAGTGTCAAGGGATTCAGGGGGAGGACCTCCACTCGAAGACATCACGCAAGAATTGCAGAAGATTAAACTTTCAAAGTTTGTCGGGGGTCGCACCAGTGAACAGGTGGAAGCATGGTTGGAAGGCATGGAAAGGTGTTTTGCCGTAACGGACTATGCATCCAACTCAAAGGTGAAGATCACAATTTTTCAGTTTAGAGACAACGCCTTAAACTGGTGGGGAAACCTAGAAAGACAATTGCACCTTACCCTAGACACAATATCTTGGGAACTTTTCGAGGAGAGGTTCCGAAGGAAATATCTTCCAGTGTACTACGAGGAACAACAGGTAGGGGAATTTCATGCCTTAGTACATAGAAACAAAACTATAGAAGAATATCAGATCAGATTTATGGAACTGGTCAAATATGTGTCATATATGGATAATGACCAACGACAGGCAGAGCGCTTCATCTACGGATTGAACCCTAAGATAAGAGCTATGGTGCGGATGTGGAAACCGTCTTCAGTAGCGGAAGCAGTGGAAAATGCATGTTATGTGGAGGAACACATGAACTTAACCAGGGGTACAAGACTGACATTTCCGCATCATCCTGGATTCGTAGGGAAGGCCCTGAGGACATTTCCCAGGAAAGGGGGCTCAATGCCACCACCATATGGTAACAGAGCCGCTCCAAGGACAGTAGCCGCAGGGATTTCAATGAGAACGAGTGCAACATATCATTCATCGCCAACAACGCATATAGGTCCAGGACCATCTTAGGGAACAACTAGTAGGGGCAGGGGTTCCAGGGAAAGGAACTCATTTCAGAGACAGTCACATAACAGTGCACAATTTCAATCTCGTATTCCCTATTGGGGGTGCGGAGGACCCCATTACCAACGTGACTGTCCAGAGTTACAATCAGGGTTTGTGCATAGAAAAGGAAAGGCACCGATGGGGATATCAAGTAGCAGCCACCAGATTTACGCAGTGGTCAATAATCGCCAGGCCGAACATCAATCCACGGTGGTGGAGTCATCAGGTATGCAAAATCATATCAACATTAAGATTTTATTTGATTCTAGTGCTACAGATAGTTTCATTTCACCATCTGCATTAAAAAAGAGTGGGTTGGCAGCCTACGAACACGATGACTTTAAACAAGTCGAGATGGCTTTGGGGGAAAAAAAAGCAGTAGGACCTAGTGTCAATAATTGTATAGTAGACCTGGGAGTGTGTACTACCAGGTTGAAGGTATACGTCACTGCTATCGGGGTGTATGACCTAATAATTGGAATGGATTGGTTAGCAGCTCACCAAGCCTTGGTAGATTGTTTCACAAAGAGGGTTCTTTGTGTCGACGATGAAGGAAGACCAATAGAGATCCAGGGTGTCCGGAGGAAAGTGTCATTAAACTTTATATCAACTATGAAGGTTAAGCGATGCTTGAGGCAAGGGTGTCGACTTTATGTAGTGGAAGTAGTGAATGAAAGGAAGGGACCCTCATTGGATCAGTACCCGGTATTGTCATAATTTAAGGATGTTTTTCCGAACCAGTTACCAGGATTACCTCCTGAGAGGGAGCTTGATTTTACTATTGAGCTAAAACCTGGTACAAAACCAATTTCCAAGACTCTGTATCGGATGACAGTGTCGGAACTTTGTGAATTGCAAATGCAGTTGAAAGAGTTACTGGACTTAGGGCTAATAAGGCCCAGTGTCTCACCTTGGGGTGCACCAGTAATTTTTGTAAAGAAGAAGGATGGATCCTTACGACTATGTATAGACTACAGGGACTTGAACCGTGCTACAGTGAAAAGTAGGTACCCAATGCCACGAATAGATGACCTCTTCGATCAGATGAAAGGAGTAGCGGTATTCTCAAAGATTGATTTGCGATCAGGGTATCATCAGTTAAGGATTAAGGAAGGCGATATCCCAAAAACTTCCTTTCGAACTCGATTTGGACATTACAAGTTCATCATAGTACCTTTTAGATTGACCAATGCACTGGCATTATTCATGAGCCTCATGAACGTTGTATTTCGGAGGTACTTAGATCGATTTGTACAAGTCTTTCTAGATGACATCCTCATCTATTCAAATAATGAAAGAGAACATGAGTAACACTTACGAGTAGTGTTGTCCTACCTTAGAGATAACAAATTGTATGGGAAGCTATCGAAGTGTTCCTTCTTCTAGAAAGAGATTCACTATTTAGGTCATATCATTTCCGGTGAAGGAATCTCTGTGGACCCAGAAAAAGTAAAGGCCATTATGGAGTGACCAGTGCCGAAGAATGTCCATGAGGTGAGAAGCTTCATGGGGCTAGAAGGTTATTACCGGAGATTTGTGGAAGGATTCTCAAAAATAGCGAAACCCATCACCACTTTGCAATGCAAGGGGGCCAGGTATGAATGGACATAG
The DNA here is from genome assembly GCA_009831015.1 of Picea engelmannii. Taxonomy (NCBI): domain Eukaryota; kingdom Viridiplantae; phylum Streptophyta; class Pinopsida; order Pinales; family Pinaceae; genus Picea; species Picea engelmannii. Next base: position 399,814 of record ML779816.1, read on the forward strand.
GAATTTTATAGTGCATTCATTGAGCTTAAGAGGTTACTAACCAGTGCACCAATTCTACTAGTGTCGGATATGGAAAAGGACTTCACAGTCTGCACGGATGCCTCAAAGCAAGGGTTGGGGGCCGTGCTAATGCAGGATAGAGGAGTGATATCTTATGCGTCAAGGAATTTGAAGAAACATGAAGAGCTATGCGTGACTCATGATTTAGAGTTGGTATCTATAATGCTAGCTCTGAAAATTTGGAGGCACTATCTTGTGGGGCAAAACTTTGAGCTCAATACAGACCATCAAAGTTTAAAACATCTCTTCACTCAAAGAGATCTGAATGCCAGGCAAAGGCGATGGAGTGAGTTTATGAGTGAGTACGATTTTCGTATTTCGTACATCAAGGGAAAGGAAAATGTGGTCACATATACCTTGAGTAGGAGACCATGTATCTTCTCCTTGGTAACCTTAAAGGTCAATCTGAGGGAACATGTGTTGACACAACTCCAAGGAGACAGTTGGTATTTAAAGGGTACTTCAAACCTCTAGAGTGGGAGGCAGTTAGATCCAAAGTATGAAGGATATAGTCTGGAAACAGACGGACTGTTAAGATATCGAGGAAGGATGTACATCCCTTAGAGTGGGGATATTTTAAGCATCGTACTAAAGGAAGCCCATAGAGAACTTTATTGTGCGCATCCGGGTGTGAAGAATATGTATGCAAATATAAGGAAACTCTTCTTCTAGGTAGGCATGAAGAGAGATGTAGTCCATTTCATCACCAAGTGCCTAGAATGTCAACAAGTGAAAGTCGATCACCATCACCCGGCAGGCCTCCTACAACCACATGATGTTCCTATGTCCAAGTGGGAAGTCATCTCTATGTATTTTGTTGTGGGGTTGCCACTCACATCTCATAGACACAATGTCATTCTTGTGATAGTGGATAAGTTAACCAAGAGTGATCACTTTATTCCGGTTAAAGACACTTACGATGTCATTGATGTGGCACGTGTGTTTTTAAATGAGGTTATCCATTTTCACGGGATACCTAAGAAGATAATTTCATATCGGGACTCCAGATTCACTTCTAGGTTTTGGACAAGTTTACAGTCAGCGATGGGGACTCATTTGAACTTAAGCACAACTTATCATCCTTAAACAGATGGGAAAACTAAGAGAGTAAATCAAGTCATGGAAGAAATGATTAGGATGTATGTCATGGATAATCAAACCCAATGGGAGAAGTACCTAGCTTTGGTAGAGTTTTCCTACAATAACAATTTTCATAGCTCCATCGGAATGCCACCCTACAAAGCTTTGTATGGAAGGCCATGCAGAATGCCATTGAGTTGTGATAGACTAGAAGACCGAGTAACAGCTGGGCCATATTTGATTCAAGAGATGGAGGAATAGGTGAATCAGATTAGGCAGAGACTAAAGGAAGCACAGGATAGGCAGAAAAGTTATGCGGATGCACACAGGACCGACCAAAGTTATGAAGTCGGAGACCATATTTTCATTCCTATCAGGCCTAATAAGAGTACCATATGGTTCGGGAAGGGGACAAAGGTGTCACCTAGATTTATAGGACCATTCAGAATACAAGAGAACGTTGGACCTGTTGCATATCATCTCGTACTGCCACCCCACTTGCATAAAACTCATAATGTATTGCATGTATCTGTTTTATGTCATTATGTTGCTGATGAATCACATAAACTAAATTGGAAGGAATTTGAGGTATCAGACGTGGGAACCCTCATGGTAGAACCATTATGCATATTGGACCGTAGATTCCGACAGCTCAGGAACCGTCTGGTAGACCAAGTTAAGGTCCAGTGGGACAAGTATAGTCCAAGATCTGGTACTTGGGAAGATGCCGAGACACTACGACGAGACCATCCCTCACTTTTTTGACCACCTCGAGAATATGTTTCTCGAAGTATGGATGTATGCAACACCACCTTTTGACTTAGACATGCAGGATTACCTGAGGCCTATATACTTTATTTTCTAGTCACAATGAAACTAATAAGTGATACACTTAAACTTTAAATGTATGAACTTTTATGAATGTTTAAATGTTATGAATGATGATGTATGTAATGTGATCTATTATGTGAATGTAAATTTTACGAATGTTTAAATGTTATTGATGATTATGTATATGATGCGACATATTGTGAGAATGTGAATTTAATGAATGTTTAAATGCCATTAGAATGATGTTGGATATGATGCAATCTATTTTGGGTAAACGATAATCTTATGAATGCGTGTCGAAATTGAATTATGGGATATTATGAGATCTATTTCTAACTCAAAAACTTTGATGTTAAATTATCGGTACAGGGATACCAATTTGAAATGATGATAGTATGCAATTACATGATGATAATGCATATAAATGTATGAGTTTGTGTTACATACTAATCTGTAGGTTATGGGCTATGAAATAGCCAAGGGATAATGATGATGAAAGTGGATATCATGACCACTAACCGAGAAACATTATGGTATGAATATTGTATGTGAAATTATACTGGTTTGGATGCATTGCTATGATATGTGGACTAGTGCAGGATTTCAGGTGATGACACTGCCCAAAACCGAATAAACAATGACAAAACCCCCAGCAACACGGTGCCACTGTATACCCTAGTTACGATTAGGAGGGGTGGAGGCATTTCCCACCGTGTATCCTCCGAAACCTGAAGTCATTGGAAGATGGTGTTAGTTCACGCTCCCCAAGACGTGTGATGATGATTGGCAGATGCATGTTAGGGAAGCTTGGTCGAGATAGTGACACTTCTGCTTACAAGTTCTATTTGGAGTTAGGTCAATATAGTTGATGCTTCAAGATAGTCTAGCAGAGGAAGGATAGGAATGGAGATGGAAGTAGGTTAGGGAGGAAGGATGAGTAGAAATAGTTGAGAAAGTACGGAGATTTTTCTTGTGGTGGAATTTAATGTTTTCCCTTCAAAAAAAAAAACAAATGTGTATATATGAATATTCATAATTATGTAACTAAACCACAATTGTCTAAATAAAATTGTTGAACCAGATAATAGTAATTAAAGGATTTCTCAAACCATTGATTGGTTGTTGTCTTTTATAAAAGACTAGTATTGCTGACTGGATTGGATGCATACATAAATTACTAAAGGATGATAGTTTTGATTATTAGTACCTCCATGAGACTTGTATGTACTAGCTACACATGCATTTCTTGTACATATACACTAGTATGTATGAGTTTTCTTGACTTACTTACTGATAATGTCGGTTAATTGTTATGAATGTGTGAACCATGTTTCTTTTCCTTTGTACCATAAGATACCTTAACTTCGAGACGAAGCTTCCTGAAGGGTGGGTGTATATAACAACCCTAGTTGAATATATGCTTAGGGATTATTAAGAAAAAAATTATTAGGTAATTAATTTTTCTAACATGTTATTAACTAAACAAAGATTGGTATAATGATATTAATTAAATATTTATTAATTAATTAATTGTTATAATTTTGATTAGTTAATTAATTAATTAATTACCTATTACATTCAATGACATAGGTATTAAATTTAATAGGGTTAATAAATGTAATTGTTTAATTAAAGGATTACGTATACGGAGGGGATAAGAAGCATTAAATGTAAGGATAAGAAACATTAAATAATCAGATAAGACAATGAATGTATTGATAAGGAAAGGAGGGAGGAGGAAAGGGTCGGTGAAGGGGGGATATGATGAGAGGAGACTTACGGAAGAAGGGATAATTTTTTTAGGGTTCTCTTGGATTTTCTAGTTCGGAGTTTGAGTTCTACAGTCGGGGGGGAAGGATCATTACGGGGGGCACCCATTTGCTAGGGGTTTTGGCCACGGGGGCCAGGATATCCATATGGTATCCTGGAGCTAGGAAGTCGGACAAGCTACTCCTAGCTGGCAGGGAGGAAATACGGTTTGGGAAAAGTTGATCAACGCATCAGGAAACAACAAGGCAACAACAAGGCAACAGGGAAGGGACAATCATATCGACATAATGAAAGTGCTAAGTTTTCTTCTTCTTTTTTGCTGTAGTTAAATGTTAATCTCTGTTGAATATTGCGTATATGTTGGTGATTAAATTATTTGTGTGATTGAAATGATTTATATCAAAATTAGTATTTACAAGCACTACAACATAACGATCAATCCCCTTACTGTGACATGCTTTAAGTATTTAACCTTTCAAAGCCTTTGCTCCTGTGTATTAGATGTGTTTATACTCAGGACTCTGTATTTGAGTATTAATATATATTCATGTATTGAATTTGTACTCTATATCTCCTCTTGGATTTACTTTGATCTTATAAAACAATTCGAACAAGTTTCTCTACTTATTCATATAGCTGTGAAATTACAAAATTAGGTATATGCTTATGATATTTGTATATCTTCGGATTATATGTCCCTTTTAACTTACAAAACTTTTATTTCTGTGTTATTTTATATCAGAACAAGGAATTTGGTTTATGAATAACCGAATCTATACAATTTTGTACTATTGGCAAAATCGTAGATAGGGAATATGTATTCAGTTTTTCTCATGTATCTAGAATTGAAAACATTATGGGGTAAATATTTAGATGTTTATTGCAATTATAAATCATGTTGTTCATTTACCAACTAACTAACTAACTAACTAACTAACAAGCTATATATATATATATATACATTGATCCCAGTGATCCCGGTCATACACAGAGTTTCATCTGATTCTTGTTTTAATATGTACATGGATGGAAGTCTCAATTAAGTACTATGGTTCTATGTATTTTCCTATGAAAATATAAGCACACATGTATATCTGCATAATTCGGTTCCATTCACACTACACACCTAGATAGTTTACTCAGAAGATACAATTAAACTGTGATGGTTCATCCTACAGTTTATCCCATTACAATAGTAATCTAATCTATAGATCTAATTCTTCCAGAATTTAACCAGATGTGCTCTTTCAACTAGTATATCAAATGAAAAATAACATTCACTCAACAATCTAATCAACATAGATAATTCATTCATAATTAGTTTTAGAGGCATTCTGTCAGTCCTTAAGTCCAACAAAATTCAATCAGATTTTCGTCCATAATAATACTTCTATCCAGAATTAAGCAGATGCATTCTACCAGTTATTAAATCATATAACATACAACCAGAGAAGGGGTAGGTTGACATCTCTAAACAGTTTCCGAACAACAAATGGAACAACCATGTTCCTCCCAACCTTAGAACAAAACATCCAAATCACTTGTCTCATTCTCCCCCTAGCCTAACCATGAATACATGAGAGCAAACTCAGAACTTCTCCTCCGCAATATTCCTTTAGTTTCAGCAACTTCTCCTTGCATCACACTCAGAAAATAGTGTTCATAACAACAAGAGATAATTCCTTTCCCTAGTATACTCGACAGCGTCCTGCCTCCTTCCATATGCTATATATGCCAAAGCATTTGTGCCTAGGTATTTTCCCCCTTTGAGAATTTTTGCATCTTTCCAAATCCCTGATTTCCAGGGGCTACCAATGGATAAATTCTTGATTTTCCAATTGTAATAATCAACCCTAAGGTAGTTCCAACATGTTCCCCACTCGTGGAGTCATGGTCAGTTGATTTTAACCTGGTTGTTCCATTTGTCCATTAGTAATAAATATAAAATATTTTTTCTCATATAAGTGTCATAGTCAAGTAGTTAGTTGGTTCAAATCAAATCTCTTCCCAACAGTCATAATTCATTAATTACAATTAACTAAATTCAAAATTCGAAATTGCCATAAATGGAAAAAAAAATCCAATTTGGAATTTACCAAAAACTGAAATAATTTCTAACAATTTCAGACTTAAAAAAAATAATTTAATTTTGGGGATGTTACAACGTGGATCGAGATCCCGCAATTCAGGGAATTGGCACTTTGACAACTTTGTGTTGTTGTGTAGACAGGGAGAAAATCCCTAAAGTCCCAAAGGCATGCTAGTCGGTGATTAAGAAGGGGACACATGGAGGCAGGACAAGGTTTTTGGCGTTTCCGTGTCGGAAGATATAAAGGGTTGTTTCGTCGAACGACCAAAGTAAATCATTGAATCCTGAAGTGAGTATATCAGGATGGTCCATCCATCGGTGCCTCAGGACTATTGATCTGAGACTCGACATAATTACACTTTCGGTGATCCAGGAGAGTTTTGGTAAAGGCATTATGAATAAATAACTAAAGCCTAGAAAATGTAATTTGAGTTTTCTATCTCAATGCTCATTGTGGACCATTGATCTATCCACTTAGTTTTTGACAGTTCACATAATTTGTGTTGGGAGAATTCTGGGGATTGATGGGTTGGACCGTGGCTTTGGCCCTTGGTCTTTGGGGAGGCTTTGCTAGTGCTCAGGTACTCCTAAAAAGGAAAATTTATATTTGCGAAGAAGGTTTTTAAGGACCTGTGTATTGAGATTTTGGGCTGAGACGGAACGAGTGAGCTAATTTTAGCACCCAACTACAATGATCCTAGACTAGGAGGTCCCAAATATCTTGGGAGAGGGTGGGGTCTGCATCATTGTACATTTTTCGATGTTGGTGATTCCATAATAGGATATAATTTCATTGGATCCAAAGTGATACCTTCACCAAATATGATATGTCCCAAATAATGAATCTTCGTTTGGTCAAAAGAACATCTCGATAACTTCCCGTCCATTTTTTTTTATCCTAGACACTGTAGGACTAATATTAAATGTTTGTGATGCTCTTATTTCCTTCGAGAATAAATTAGTATGTCATCAATACATACTTGAACAAAATTATCCAAGTATTCACGAAACACCTCATTCATCAAACTCATGAATACTCTCGAGGTGTTCATCAATTTGAATGGTAAAACTGTAAACTCATAGTGTCTGGATCTTGTCTTAAAATAATTCTTAGGGAAATATTCTTCCTTAATACATAATTGATTATATCTTGATCTCAATTTAATGTTTGAAAACATCACTTATCCCTTCATCTGGTCAAACAAATCATCTATTCTTGGAAATAGATATTGGTTCATGATCGTCACTTTATTCAATTGACAATAGTCAATCCAAAGTCTCCACAATCCATCCTTCCTTCTCACAAAAATAACTAATGCACCCCAAGGTGATACACTTGGACGTATAAGTCCCAAGTCCAACAATTCCTTCAATTACATTTTCAACTACTGCAATTTAGGCATTGACATCCAATATGGTGTTTTGGCTATCAGTTTAGTTCGAGGCTTCAAGTCTATTGTATACTCCAACTCTCTTTTGGGCGGTAAACCTAGTAAATCTTCCGGAAGCACGTCATAAAACTCTTGTACTACATAAAGGTTTTATAATCCTTCCTCCTCTCCCTTTTCTTTTATCGCTAAGACTGCATATATCTTGCATCCATTGCACATACTCTTCTATAGTTGTAGGGAATAAATAAATCTCAAGGACAACCCTTCGTTCCTTACTACAATCACTCTACTCTGTCCCAAATAATCTACCAAGCTTAATAGTTTTTTCTTATGGTTAAGTATCACATCATACGATTCTAGCTAGTCCATACCAATTAGTATGTCATAAGATCCTAAGATCGTGACATAAATATTTACCTTCGTTACAAAATATCCCATTTTAATGCTACAACTTGTAACCTTTCCTCCAACCTTTTGTTTGGAATCCGATGCCATTTCTATGTATCTGAACTCGTCTTGCTCGATTTTCTTTACCTTAATTCTCTTATTGTTGCACTAGATATGAATCTCTCTATAGCACTTGGATCTATCAAAATAACAAAATTTTGGTTGACGATTGTACATGACATCTCGAGCACAGTCGAATGGTGCTCATGTTGGCGGTTCTTCACCACTACATGTATCATGTGGGCCTTTCCCAAGTCTCCAAATATAGTGGGTCCTGATGATATGGCTGCTCTAGCCTTCTCAACCAAACAATTTTGTTGGTAATGTGGCTCTCCACATGTCGAACATCCATTCTTCGGTCCAATACTCCTGGTCCACAAAATAGAAGATGTTGTCCTAGCAATCTGTGATCCTAGTCTATTTTGTTGAAGAGGGATAAAATGATACTGTTGTTGTGGATGACATTTTTTTTAATTCTTTGGTCCTCTATAGGGAGTCCTGTGTTGAGGAGTATGTCATCATTGTGTCATGAACATACATCCTCTGGGCATCTCTTGATGCCCTAAATTCTGTTTGACTAGTGTCGAATGTTGTTGCGCTCCTGATGTCATCTATCCAGTTGATCTAGAAGGAGTCTTGTCCTGACCCCCATTTTTAAAATCTTCCTCAACTATAAGGGCCTTTTGAACTGCATCGTGCAATCTCTGAGGCATTAGAATCCTCACCTTTGCAGGAATATGGCTATATACTATGGAACCATATGACCACCCTATCTTAAGGCGTTCAACTCATTAAGTTGGCGCTCAATGAATTCCTCGAACAAGTACCTCTCCCATAACCGTTCCTCGACCAACTCCCATGACACGTCTTTGACGACCGTGTTTAGTTGAGGTAGGAGCATCTTCTACAATAGAATATCACTCCTCTTAGATCTCCATGTGGACTTTCATTTTGTAGGTGTAATCACGAAGTGCAAAGACATAGCCATGTTCTCCAACCATGCCTCGACCGCTGAGTCGTCTGTGGCACCCATAAACTTTGAAAACTTCATCTTCTTGAGTTCTATGTGCATACTATTAGTACAATTTGGAGGGTGTTGTGAATCCTCATTGGCTACAGACACTCTTCCCTCATCTCAAACTAGTCGATTAATCAATGCCTCTGACATCCTCTGTAAGGATCTCATCATACCTACCACATCTTTCATAACAACCTTCTCTAGCTTAGTGATTTGTTCTTATCCTTGGGGGTTAGACCACTCTGTCCTAATACTATCAGAGTCCTCATAGCTCTTCCTCCAACACCACGTCGTCTACTTCCACGACGTCCTCTAACCATCATTACCTGGATGAAAATTTTTTAAAATTTAATTAGTGATATATTTTAATGTTTTAGTTAACAAAGTAGAAGGCATAACGGTCCAATGTTGCGGGGCTGAACCTTCTCTGATACCATATGTAACATACTGTATCGATACGACATCAAATAAGTGAGTACGGTAGAGGTAATTTTATTTTTTTAAACAACAATTGTTAGGAAAATTGATACACGACAACAACATATATCAATAATTACACATTCAATCTCATTACATCACCACACAACAAAATCTTAATAATTATTAGTCAATATCAACCATATCAAATAAAGATAACATAAGATAGCTACTCGCCCAACCTATCCGGTTAGGACTTCCACGACACATAATAAATACTCAACTCTATGATTCATCCGATTTATTTTGAAAATTTAAAGTCTTAGGACTAGTCAATGTTTTGAGGAACAAGGAGATATCTAATCCCATAACCAACTTCTAACCTAGACTCATGATTAGATTTTACAGTAAAGTACATAATCATAGCACAATCAATTTCATCAGTAAATAACGAGGTAAAATAAATAACACTGCATCTACACAAAGAATGAACAATAACATTACGTCAAGAACTACTTAATGTACTTATAAATCCAACATTGAAAGTGATGTTTTTAATTATAAAACAAGATACTATGCATATGCATAGTATTCGCAATTAGAAATAGATCCTCACATCTTATATGTGTGTGTATTGCTTCCAATATATCAATCTATTTAGGCCCTTTGTATATATAAGATTGCATGTGTACACATTATTGAATGTTTATAATTTAGATCCATAACTTAATTAACCTTCTAATGAACTGTTAGGAAAGTAAATTAAATTCTGGCGGAATTCACAATCTTAATGCTCCAAATTTTTTAAGAAAACCCAATTATTGTACTAGTCATGCCAATTAACATTTAATGATTAATATTTTATGATATACAAAAATAAATATAACTTCAGATAGGTAAATGCCTATTTCCAAAAATTTCTACGTCTTGGCGTTTATTGGCTTAATCAAAACCCCAACGGTTTGAATCTTGAGTTGTCTACTTTAATTTATTGCGTGCACAAAACTTAACGTTACCTGGTATTCCCTCGGGAGTGAAAGGTTATAAGTAGAGAAGACTAATGTACTTTAGAATTCTTAATATTTCTGGTAAACACCTACTACTGTCAAGTCTAGAATCCAAGTACGTGTGCGACTAAAGAGAGCCCAAGAATGATGTGGTATCCAACGATAACACATAGAGATTGGAAATTAAATGAATAATCTAAAAATTTATATCCCAATCGATTACCGGGGGGGAGGCATAAGTATTTCCGTCGGATAATAATTAGCAATCTTTGTATATGGTAACAGAAGAAGTGGGAACCAAAAATGGTAATTAAAATTCAGTTCAGACTAAACAATAATGGATTTTTTTTTAAGGAAAAACAACATCCCAAGCCATGATTTAATAATTGTATCTACCACTTATCCTCCATGGAATATGTTCTCTGAGTTAGCGAAACAAGAACTGGAAGTTATGATAAAGTGAGAGTTAATCAACGATRATTTGATAGTGATTAATCAATTTTAAACACAGTGGCTACGATTTGATTTGRTATCATTACAGGAGATGCAAATAGATTTGCCAAGGAATMAAATAATTTTCTAATGACAGGAGCTGCAATTTAATTTGGCAGCAATTCAATATTTTTCAATTATAGGATCTGCAATTTGGTTTGGTAGCGAATCAATTGATTTCAGAACTGCCATTTAGTTAGGCAGGGATCATGGAATTAGTGATAATGAAATTTGCAAAAATAAAAGGTGGAGGGAAATTAATATCTGATCTAGGTTTATAAAATTTAATTGACAGAAGTAATAGATTTCGCAATTACCACACTGTGTATTAGTATGACCACAATCAAGACAAGTTTCTGCTTCTAGAATTTGCTATATAAGCATTGTCGAAAACAAGATTCATTTCAGAGTCTGCAATTAAAATATTGCAGTGACACTATAATAATAAATTCAGAAGCTTGTAATTTGATATAGCAACGATCCTATGAAAAAGTAATTTCAATTGAATTTAAAAATGGCATCGAAAAAAAAATATTCTAAAATTCTAAGTTATAAATTAGAATAACAGAAGAAGAAAATTATTTTTGCCGACTATACAACAATTTCTACAATGAACCAAGACAACATGAATGAGGAAATTTGATATTCCTGGCTTGCAATTAAGTTGGCATCTTTCAAAGAGGCACTAAAAATTCGTTCCTTCCATTTGAAATTGGCAGTGAACTACAAACTTTATATCACAAACAATTAAAAACTAGGGTTATTAAAAACGAATTTCATATTCAAAATTTGAAATAAAATATAATCATTTCTTCAAAAATGCAAGTGTATGGAAGGAATCCATATAATTTTATATTTCAAGAGTTCTATTTAAATTTGCCAACGATAAATTCATGTCTGAATTTATGGTTATAACATAAAATGGCATTTAAAATACGAATCGTTGAAGATGAAAAAAAAATTGAGGAAGACGGTCAATACCTTATGTTCCTTTTTCATTCCTACTTTCTAATCACTGAGACTTCATCGGTACCTCCCAACCAATGCTATCTGTACTCTTCTTCCCCCTTAGTCCTCTTAGCGAGAAACACGCAAACAATAGCTCCAAGGATTTGCTTGCAAGGTAGATCTTCCACTCTTTCTACAAGCTTGGTATCCCAACTCTTACAAGTAAAACATAGTCAAAACCATTTTTGAAACATAACTTTACCAAGAATAAGTGTGTTTTATTTTCCTTCTAAACCATTTGTTTTATAGAAATATCCCAAATGACACACTTCCTCATGTACACTTAATTATATTTTTAATTAATTTAATTAGTAATATTCACCCACACACTTGTCACACTCTCTCCAAGTTTCCCAAGTAAATACCATTTTTATTTTATTTAAAGATCCATTTTTCCTCACATTCACTAATGTGTTCCTATTTTCACTCTTAGTTGTCCCTTTGTTCCCCAATTTCTAATTTAATGAGTTGGTACTAACTAGATCTTAGTTAGAGTTGGATTATGAGTATTCTTCTAGTTAGAATAGTGGTAGCTAGACTCTAGATACCATTTTATGTGTGCATTGATTCTCTCACATTTTATATCTTTCTATTTTAAAAATCTCTTTTAATATTTTCATGCACAGATGTGCATTTTATCCAATCTTTAGATTTTTCTCACTTTTTCCTTAAAATGATTTATTTATATTCTTTTAAGCTATTTAATATTTTAATTTGGTCCCCTAACTAAACTTAGAATTAAGCTTATATTTTTATTGGGATTTATAATTAATAAATTTGGTTTTTAATTAATTATTTTAATCCGACAAGTTCTAGTCAATTCAATGTTTTCTAGGCCACCTAGTTTTATTTACTCAAGCTTTTAATTAGGGGACGTGTCCTTCAAGATGCACCTTCATGCTCCAAGGGTTCCACTCACCTTTGACTTGTTTTGGAAGTTTGACTAATCCTTGGAGTCAATACTCAACTCAGTTGACCTTGTGAGAGACTAAGGGATTCTAAGGAATAATGACCGTCCCTTATTGTGTGCTTGTTAGAAATATTCGTGAGCGATTGTCTCTGTCCACCCTCACGACATCGTGGAACTCTTGAACTAGGTAATCATTAACCTACCATTTGAGCCCCGATGGTAGTGCTAGTAGGTTGTGAGAGGGACACAGCCACACCTCTCCCTCAATGTCTGGTTTTTGTGCATGGCCGCTCTACTCTTTATGTGAGTCATATTTTCAAGCATCATTAAGCAAGAAGCATCATATGTGCGTAAAATGAAAAATCAAACAAACACAATCCACTCCCTGACTCAATATGGAGTCCAAGGAATTCCATCGATGTCATCAGCATCCATAACCTGTCATTTTACCTTCACACTCAGGAAAACTCGTCAATAACATCTACCAATATATATACAACAATATAAAAATAAGTCACAACACAACATCATCATCATATGTAACCCACAATTGAAACTAAATCATAATATATCATAACCAGATCACTTGCACGCAAGTGTCCTTAAACAATGTGTCAATAAAAGTGTGCTCAGTAGAGCAGGATGTTACATACACCCCCTCTTGTTTTAAACTTCATCCTGAAGTTTGTAAAATATATAAATGCAAGTAAATAAAAATATATGACATAGATCTATATGTTTAATCTATCAAACAAGTAAATAGATCATTGACATATCTCATATGCGTCCTCCCAGGTATATTGGACCTTGCCCCGATCGATTATTAAATGTCATAGTTGTCGAATGCGATGGTACAAAGTATGGATTGGATCTGCCATGAGAGCATCCTCATATGACACCTGAAAATAACTCATGTCAATAATAGGTGAAGGATCACTAATATAATGTCTCAAAACAGATAAATGAAATACATAGTGCATACGCCTTAAAGAATCAAGAAAGGCTAGTCAATAATCCATGGGTCATTTTTTTTCTACAACTTTGAAAGGTCCCACAAACCTAGGAGAGAGTTTAGCACACTTTCCAAACTTGATCAAACTCTTGTGCGGTTTCATCCGCAAGAAAACTCTATTTCCAACTTGATAACTATGGTCAACACAATGCACCTCGACATAACTCTTATGTCGATCTTGCACTTCTTTAATCCTCTATCTTATCGATGGAATATATTTTTCTATTTCTTGAATCACTTATGGTCCTACCAGGACCGTATACTCATTTAGATCCCAACTCAACAGTGTTTGACACGGTCGCTTGTAAAGAAAATCAAACGGTGCCATCTTAATAGTACTATGGTAGTTGTTGTTGTATGAAAACTCTATTAGTGGAAACATATGCTTACATACATACACAAACTCTACTATGAAATATTCCCAACATTTTTGTTGGTCCATTACATACATACGCAACATATCCTCCAAAATATGGTTCATTATTTATATTTGTCCATCTATCTATGGGTTATATGTTGTACTAAAGTTCAGTTGTGTTCCAAAATCCTATTGGAAAATGTTCCAATATTGTCCTTAAAAATCGATCCCCAATCATATATGATCCTTCTTGGTACTCCGTGTAACCTCACAATCTTGTTAATAAAAAATTTGGCTACATAAAGTGCCTGATACATCATACGCACCGGAATAAAGTGTGCACTCTTTGTCAGAGTATCAAATAACACAAAAATTGAATCATGTCTCATTTTCGTCAATGGAAATACAACAATAAAGTGCATTGAAATGGATTCCCCTTTCGATTAAGGTATAGCGTGTGGTTGTAACAATCCTGCTGGATGTTTATGTTCATCCTTCACTTGTTGACATTCTAGACATCTAACCACTTAACCAACTATGTTTTCTTTCAATACCTTCCAAAAGAATAAATTCTTAAGGTCTTCCTTCATCTTTGTAACTACCGAATGAACCATGTACACTGCTCTGTGAGCTTTTCTCAATATCAAACTTCTTAATTTGTCATTAGGTGGTGCGTAAATTCTTTTGTTAAATCTCAACAATCCATCATTGTCTAAAGAATAACCTTCAAACTTCAGTACCATCATGGTATTTCATCCAATATTATCCTTAACTTATTTATACTAGTCAACGTCGATCTGTAAAGTTAGAATCATTTCTCAAAGATTCGTCTGAAGAGGTATTACTAAGAATATCCATGGTATTTGACTCAATGCATATGTGACTATGTTCATTGTTCATTTAATGTAAGTAATCTCAAAGTCGTGTTCTCTAAGTAATTATGACCAATGCCCTTGTTGCATGTTCAGGTCACATTGTGTAAATATATGTTGCAATCTACAGTGATTTGTCTTTAATTCAAATTTGTTTCCAATTAGATAATGTATCCAAACTCTCAAGGCATATACAATTTCTAAGAATTCCAAGTCATGCGTTGTGTAGTTCTCCTAATGTTTTCTCAATTTCCTTGAAATGTAAGTGATCACTCGACCATCTTGCATCAAAAATCTACCTAAAACTTACTTGTATGTGTCCCTGCATACGAAGAATTCATTCTCCATATCGGGAACTTTCAGTATTGGTGTTGTTGTCAACAACTCTTTAACTTTTTAAAATGATTCCTTGCATTTCTCCATCCAAATGAACTTCTTGTTTTTATTTTGCAATTTCATGATTGACTTTCCTATCTTCAAAAAAAATTCGACGAATCATCAGTAATATCCTACTCAACCCATAAATATGCATATGTATTGTACATTTTTCAGTGCTTTCCATTCCATAATAGCCTCGAATTTCGTTGGATCCACAACGATACCTTCACCATATATGATATGTCCCAAATAATGAATCTTCGATTGGTAAAAAGAACATTTTGATATATTCCCATAGAATTTTATTTCTTGTAGACATTGTAGGACCACTTAAATGTTCGTCATGCTCTTCTTTCACCCGATAATAAATCAGTATCTCATCAATAAATACTTGAACAAACTTATCGAAGTATTCACGAAACACCCCGTTCATCAAACTCATGAATACTCCCGGGTTATTCATCAATATGAATGGTAAAACTGTAGACCCATAGTGTCTGAATAACATCTGAAATGCAGTCTTAGGGATATCTTATTCCTTAATCCATAATTTATGATATCCCAATCTCAAGTCAATCTTCAAAAACATTGTTTCTCCCTTCATTTGGTCAAACTAATAATCTATTCTTGGAAACAAATATTGGTTCTTGATTGTCGCTTTGTTCAATTGATGATAGTCAATACAAAGTCTCCATGATCCATCATTCTTTCTCAAGAATATAACTGGTACACCCCAAGGCGACACATTGGACGTATAAGACACAAGTCTATTGTAAATTCCAACTCTATTTCGGGTGGTAAACTTAATACTTCTTCTGGAAACATGTCGATAAACTCTTGTACTACATGAAGGTTTTCTAATCCTTTTTCCTCTCCCTTTTCATTTAGCGCTACGATTTCATATATATTTCATCCCTTGTGCATACTCTTTTGTAGATGTATGGAAGAAATAAATCTCAAGGACACCCCTTGGTTCCTTCCTACAATCACTTTACTCTGTCCAAAATCATTTGTCAAGCTTAACCATTTTTTATTACAGTTAAGTATCAAATCATGTGATTCTATCCAACTCATACCAATCACTATGTCATAAGATCCTAATATCGTGAAAGAAATATCTACCTTTGTTACAAAATCTCCCAGGTTAATGCTACAACGTGTAACCTTTCCTCCAACCTTCTAGTTGGCACTCAATGCCATTGCTTCGTATATGAACTTGTCCTGTTCAATTTACTTTACTGTAATTCTCTTTAGCACTGCACTAGAGATGAATCTCTCTATATAACCTAGATCTATCAAAATACTAAAAGTTTGGTTGGTGATTGTACATGACGTCTCCAACAAAGTGGACTGGTGCTCGACCTGGTTGTTATTCACCGATGAATGTATATTGTGGGACTTTCCCAAGACTCCAACTATATTGAGTCCTAATGATCTGACCTCTCTATCCTTTTCAATTGGACAATCACATTGGAAATGGGTCTCTATACATGTCCAACACCAAGTCTTCATTCCAGTACTCCTGGTCCTCGAAGTAGAAGTTGATGGCCTAACAATCTGCGATCCTGGTATTTTCTATTGAAGAATCCTAAAATGTTGTTGTTTTTATGGATGACGTTGTTGTTGATGTTGCGGTACTTTGTAAGGAGTCATATTTTGAGGAGTATGTCATCATGGTGTCGTGTATATAGGTCCTCTTGGCATATCTCAATTCCCTGAATTTTGTCTTGGTGGTGTCGGATGCTGCTGCGCTCCTGATGTTGTCTATCCAGATGGTTTAGAAGGAGCCCTACCCTGACCCCCACTGTTCAACTCTTCCTCAGCTATAAGTCCCTTATGAACTATATCGTGCAATTTTTGAGGCACTAGAATCCTCACCTTCGCATAAATATTGAAGTCAAGGCTGAACATAAACTTGTTGACCTTTAACTTCTTCGTGTTTAGATGTGGAGAATACCTAAGTATCTCCATGAATATGGCCTCATACGTTGGCACCATATGACCACCCTTTTGTAAGGAATTAAACTCATTAAGTTGGTGCTCAATGAATTCCTTAGATAAGTACCTCTCCTGGAACCATTCCTCAAATAGATCCCATGGACTTCTTCGACGACCATGTTTAGTTGAGGTAGGAGCATATTCCACCATATAAGAGAACACCCCTTCAGTTGAAAGACCTCCATGCAAAATTTCATGTTGGAGGTGTAATCACAAAGTGTGAAGCAGATTGTCATGTTCTCCAACCATGCCTCGACAGCTGAGTCATCCATGGCACCCATAAACTATAGAAACTTCAAATTCTCAAGTTCTTTGTGCATAATATTACTACTAGCTAGAGTGCGTTGTAAACCATGATTGGGTACAAACACTCTACTCTCATCTCAATCTAGTCTATTAATCAATGCCTCTAACATCCTTTGGAAGGATATCATCATACCTACCACATCTCCCGCAACAACCTGATGTGGCTCAGTGATTTGTTCTTTTCCTTGGGGGTTAGAACCCTCTGGTGTGGATACTTCTGGAGGCGTCACACCTCCTCCTCAAACACCACATTGTCTACTTCCCCGACATCCTCTAACCATGAATACCTACATGGACAATTTTCAAAATTTAATTACTCATATATTTTAATCATTTAGTTAACATAGTGGAAGGCGTAAGTGTCCAATGTCGTAGGGATGAACTGAATTTGATACAATACGTAATAGACAATCTTTCTACGACATCAAATAAGTGAGTATAGTAGAGGTAAATATTATTTTTTATTTATTTTATTTTATTTTTTAAAAACAACAACTGATAGGAAAAACATTATGCGACAACAACATATATCAATAATTACACATTCAATCTCATTACATCACCACAAAAAAGAAATATAAATACAACATCACTATTATTCAAGATCAATCATATGACATAAAGATAAGATAAGATAGCTACTTGCCCAACCTATCCTGCAAGGTTAGGAACTCTAAGACACATAATCAATTCTCAAGTCCACAATTCATCTAATTGATTTTTACCATTTAAAGTCTCAGAAATTGTTATTGTTTTGAGGAACAAGGAGATATCTAATCCCATAGCCAACTTCTAACCTATACTCATGACTATATTTTATAGTAAAGTACATAATCATAATGCAATCAATTTCATCAATAAATAACGAGGTAAAATAAATAATAATGCATCTACACAAAGAATGAACAATAACATTACATCAACAACTACTTAATGTCTTTATACATCCAACATTAGAAATGATGTTTTTAATTATAAAACAAGATACTATGGCATAGTATTCACAATTAGAAATAGATCCTCACATCTTATATATATATATATATATATATATATATATATATATATATATATATATATATATATATATATATATTGTTTCCAAACTATTAGACCTTTTATATATTTTAGATTGCATGTGTACACATTATTGAATGTTTGTAATTTAGATCCATAATTTAATTAATCTTCTAATTAAATGTGAGGAAAGTAAATTAAATTCTAGAAGAATTCACAATCTTAATGTTCCAATTTTTTTAAGAAAACCCAATTATTGTACTAGTCATGGGAATTAATATTTAATGATTAAGACTTCATGGTATACAAAAACAAAAATTCTAAGTTCAGATAGTTAAATGTCTATTTCCAAAACTTGCCATGTCTCGGCATTTATGGGGTTAATTGAAACCCCAACGATTTGAATCTTGAGTTGTCTACTTGAATTTATTATGTACACAAAACTTAATGGGGTATTCTATTAGGGGTGAAAGGTTATAAGGAGAGAAGACTAACGTACTTTATAATTCTTAATAGTTCTCGTAAACACCTACTACTGTGAAGTCTAGAATCCAAGTATGTGTGTGACTAAGGAGAGCCTAGGAATGAGGTGGTATCCAACGATAACCAATAGAAATCATAAATTAAATGAGTGATCCGGGATCTTTTCGTCAGGTGACTTATTCAAGAACTGAATTAAATGAGCATAAACAAAAGTACACCATAAAGAAGGAAAAATACATAATCATGCAATATGAACACAAAGAACTTGATAATACAGTTTTTCCCTGGTAGACTACGTCTCTGGGTCCTGCTCTCAAATGGGTAGGTCTTTTTATTAACTCCACAAAAGAATTGGGCAAAATACATAAGTATACCTCATTATGGAGTTAATCCATAGACGTTTTGCTCAGATTATAAAACTAACACCACCATTGTGTTAATGGTGTCATTTTACCTAAAAATGACTGTCTCCACGCCTCAATCTGAGTCGGACACTTTCGGGCCCCCAAGACACCTCTTGCCTCGATTTTTGTGCCACTGCTCTTGCAATTAATGACTGACAGATCTTGAAATCCATACCAAAATATATAAAAGTGAGCCCAAATCCATACTATATGGGTGCACTCATCCTACCCCTTTTTATGCTCTTGTCCCTCACGAATGCATTACCCGAGACCCCCTTATATACAAGATTTTGGGTGTTTATGCCATAAGTGCATGGTTGGCAAGTTGTTTACATTGTCCAAATTTAGGAATTTAGTTTGGTAGAGGTTTTGGGGTTGAATCCCACATACCTTCATTTTAATCCATGTGTTATAACAGTTTTTGGGGCGATTGCTAAAAATGGTGGAGGTTGGCTAGAATGGCGGAAAGGTTAAATATAGTGGAAAATATGTTATATTTGGAGGTTGGTTGGGTTAAGACCCTAAGAGGGGGGAACCTTATGGTAATGTGGCACAATACGTAACCAGGGGATGGGCCGAAGGCCTAGCCCCTCCTTTGGTGTATTAGTGCAGACTTTACATTTAAATAATAATTAAATCATATTACAAACAAGAAATTTTGCATGGTGTAATGGTTGGCGCGTATGTGTGGGGCCTTTGGGCTGTTTGGAGGTCATGAGTTCGACTCTTGGGGAGTCAAATAAACTTTTTCAGTTTCCATCCATTGGAGGGGTGCCACGTGGTAGCCCATGGCTAGGCCATGTTGCACCGTATAACTGGTCCACAAAAACTGTCACTTGTCACAATATTATTCGCCAATGAAGTTGGCACGTGTCATCAGCGAACATGCCTGTAATGTACCTCTAATTACCATAATTTTTTTTTCTTTGTGGTCATAGATTCTCAATTTAAAGGCATATTTAACTCAAATCTTGTTACAAGGAGCTTAAGCACTTCTTCTTCCACATTAATACTTATCAAAGATATTATATAAGTGAAGTTATAAAACTTTATCTCCTCCTCGAAACCTTGACTCCTTGTAATACTATAAGTGTCTCCTTTTATCCTAACCACATGGGCTATATTTCTTTCTTTAGAAGACTATACATATATATACCAAAGTGTTTATGCAACAACCTACATATATATGTCTAAATTCAAAATACCACTGCGCCATAAAATATTTGCACAACAATTTATATACATGTATATAACTATTGCTTATTACATTGCGCCACCAAATGTTTACGCAACATTCAATATGTATAAACATACTATTACCAAACATATTGTGCCATAAAACGTTTAATCAATAACCTATATTTATATAAGTCCATTGTCAAATGTACTGCACCAACAAGGCCTACTGTGAGATGAGTACTAAGAATGACCCTTCATAAATTTTGGAGTGGCCAATATGTTTATTCGGGTATGGGGGCATATGAATTAATACGCTTCTTGCCATCCACGTGGTCTTAGAACATGTGAAAGCTAGGTGTGGAGACGGTAGTTAAGAATCCAATTCTCACCTCACCCCTTTAGGGACAGCTGTCATCCTAATCGAATTAACTCTTGAGAAGATGGTTACCTTTCCTTAATGAAATATCGATGAGTACTACGAACCCTAACCAAACTTAGAACGAGAAGACTGAATTGTCTGCCAAATCCATTTCCATGAATTAAGGTGAGACTAACATGGGATACGGTTGAGAAGGTGTAATGACCCCTTTTCCAGAGTTTTTAAGAAGTTTTGGAAACAACCCCGAGGGATTATCACGAGTTTAAAGTGTCCCTCCAAAATATCGCCACCTTGACCTAGCTACAGTACTGTCTTACGGACCGCCATTAAGCATTTGTAGACTAGTAGATGGGCACAAGAACTACCATTTTCATTAGTATTATTTTGATATTGGCTCTGTGTGCTCCCTGCAAATAAGGTTGAGTTATCAAATCTTCTTTGTAACTTCTCAATTCTTAAGCCGTGGAATCATTCTAGAATCAAACGTATTGGGCGGACCTCTGCCATTGGGATTTTTCATAATAAGGTAAGAGCATCTGGTTAGTTTCTTTTAGGAACCCTCTTTATTATAAAAATCATTATGGTTGTTGATTCGTTCGACGTGAAGGTTACTTGATAGTGTAAAGCTTGAATAATGGAAAGGTTATGCATTTCTTGATTTCTCTATTTTACCTTTCTTTTAGTTATAGTGACTGCATTCTTTGATGTCTTAATGTATACGCCACCTCTCAATAGGTTTTAGTTAATGATATCTCATTTATCCGAGGGAGGGTAGAGTCTCATGAAAGAATCCCTTCGTGAAATGTACAAGGCGTTGTATAATTCCCTTCGTCTTTGTCATGGTC
This sequence comes from Picea engelmannii, assembly GCA_009831015.1. NCBI lineage: Eukaryota > Viridiplantae > Streptophyta > Pinopsida > Pinales > Pinaceae > Picea > Picea engelmannii. The sequence continues at coordinate 421,565 of ML779816.1, forward strand.
TCAACCGGTTGTACAATGTTGAACTAAACACCTCTGTAATTTTGGCATGCTAAGATAACTCTTCAATACCAACAAAGCCCCTTGAAATTTCTCAAATGTTATTTGTCATCTTCGCTATCCCTATGACTTGAAACTAGTGTCCAGGGTTTTTTGTATCAATCGTTGAATTAATAATATATCCCATGTAAATTGTTATTGGTGGGTCTATAACTCAACTATCAAGTAGCTTTTGTCACGTGTGGAAAGAAATAAGTTTATGACATCTATGCACATCATGTTTGTCCATTTTTAAAAGGTAGTCTAAGCTCGACAGTTAGATATGCTTCTAATATAAAATAAATTATTAAGGTTTATAACATTCAAATTAATATACATCATCCATATATGAAGGGACTTAGTATAATTTCTCTCGCTATTCATTATTTATGACTACTGTGTAAAGTTTTCCTTGTATTTCTTTAAATCATTTTTCTCTTGAATTTATACGCAACACTAATGATGGGCCCTGTTTGATGTGAGGGTACCCATCAGTGAGTTGTTGTCCCATCCATCCTCAACCCTGAGCGACTGTCCATTTGGAAAACAACAAGGAAAGGTCATGCAAGCCGGGGTTGGAAGTTAAGTAATGTCTTGGCATGATGTGTTAAATAGACAATTATCATTCTATTTCAGCTTCTTCAAGTTTCCTTAAATATGATTTCCTAATCTTCGTATGGTGAATCTTCCAGGATTTTTTGTCTAAGTAATGATCTTGGATGTTCGTCCCCATACTCGACGCAAAACGTATTTGAGTTCCCTTATGTACCCTTGTGGAGTTTGAATAGTCACGGTTGCAAAATTAAAAGAGGTAATTCAAAATCAATTTCCTCACATTCCTATCAGGTTTGGAAAAAGGGGAATAATTCCCAAAAGTAACTTAGGGTTTGGGCTCCGTTGTTATAGTATGACTTTTTCAATGATTTTTCTACAGGGTTATCCTATTTGTTAGAGTAATTAAATGATTGTTAATTGATTACTGCTCATGTCTCAATATTCCCTAAAATTTAATTACGAGGGTTATCATTTCGATGACAATCCCTATTTTGAACGTTGAATGTTGGATTGACTTATGCTATATCTATAATACTATATCATTTTATCTCCTTTAGACATTCCTTTTGTTTATTGCCAATGTGTTTTAATCTGCAATTTCAATAGTTAGATTGGATCCAACATGAGTGGATATAATGGTCTAAGTAAAGTTGTGATTCTGTGTTTTACTTCTAGAACAATATTTATATAGCTGTACATTATTTGTTGTTTAGGATAAAAGGGTTGGTAGGATTTTGAAATCGCATGTTGTATGTACAGAACAATATGGTTGTAATCGCTTATTCTATACCATACACTTCCATGAATACCAAGTGGACAGTTTCACATGTATACTCATAGTTAAAAAAATTATCAATTACTTTATATAGTGTGTATTTCTTCAGTTGAGTCCTTTTATTTTGTGTGAATGGAAAACATAAGGATTAGAAAGTTCTACCAACATGGGATTTATAATCTTTAATAATTATCTTATAATTCTACTTCCACATTATCCTATAACAGAACAACAACTTAATTATATCACTGTAGTAAGATATAAGGATTTCCAGACTCTTCGATTCAGTTATTTCTTATACGAGAGTTAGTTGATTTCTTATTGGTAGAGTTTGTGTGTTCAAATACTATGACAGAAAATCAGTTTATAAGTGAGGTTTCTATTGCCGTCATAAAATCTTCTTTTAATAAATCTATACACAGTACTAACCGCAGTTGTATCTATGTGCACTATATATATATGAGTCTATATGTATATATGTACCTATTTGCTCAACCCAAATACTCATAGACAGATCTATCTAATATTTCGATTACAAAAATAACATTCGCGTATAGATAAATCTATTCTTTCAAGTTCACTTGTACATAGATAACTCTTCTTAGATTTTTAATTCAGGAGGAGCCATCCCCAGAATTTAGTCCTTGATTATAAAAATTCATACAATGAACATATGTCATATATGGAAGCTATTTCAACTTAGTACAAACAGATACATTATATCAGATACACAAAATCATTCAAAACAAAAAGGAGAAGATTAACATATCTGAACCAGTTCGCGGGAAGACAAAGGGAATAGCCACGTTCCTCCAAACTGTAGAATAGGACAACCAAATTACTTGTCCAATTCACCCCCTAGCCTGAACATCATTCCATGAGGGTGAACTTGAAATCTTCTCTTCGGAAATGTTTCCTTTATTTGTAGTCCTCTCCTTACCTCACACTCAATATTCAATGTTCATAACAACGAGTATACAATAATTCCTTTCCCCCAGCATAGTAGGAAACATCTTTTTCCCTCCCTTGGGAATTTTCACATCTTTCTAAATCCCTTATTTTCAAGGGTTTCCAATGGCCAAATACCTGATTTTCTACTTGTAACAATCATCCAATAGGTAGTTCCAACATTATCCCCACTCATGGAGTCAGGGTCAGTTGAATTTAACATGGTTGTTCCATTTGTCCTCCTGCAATAAATAAAATAATAGTTTGTTTACATGAAAGTGTCATAGTCAAATGGTTCATTGGGTCAAAGAAGGTCTCTTCCAAACAGTCATAATAATTAATTACAATTTATCAAATTCAAAATTCAAAATTTCCATAAATGGCAAAAATTTTCCAGATTCGAATTTACCAAAAATGAAAATAATTCTCTAACAATTTTTGAATTTAAAAAATACTTTATTTTTGGGGATGTCACATCCTTTCCCCCTTCAATAAAACATTGTCCTCATTGTTCGTTCCTTTGTTGGAACAGGATTGGATAATATTTTCACAAATCTCCCTCCAACTCCCAGGTGGCCTCCTCAGGACTAAAGTGCTTCCATTGCACCTTTACCTGAACAACGACTCTATTCCGAAGTGTTATTCCTCTCCAGTCTATAATGCATAAGGGTTCCGCCTAGAACTTGCCTTTTGGTTCCACCTGCACCAAGTTCCAATCGATCATATGAGTATAATCATGAACATAATTTTTCAACAAAGACACATGAAATACGTTATGAATTTTTAGATTAGCTGGAAGTGCAAGTTGGTATTTTATGGGTCCAATTAGAGCTAGTATCTCGAAGGGTCCACAAAACCTTGGTGTCAGCTTGGTAGAGTTCCCAATTTTGAGTGAACTCTTTTGGGTTTTAACTTTTAAGTACACATGATCTCCCACTTGAAATTCCAAGTGTCTTCTTTTCTGGTCCGCATAACTTTTCTTTCTGTCTTGTACCTCTTTCAAGTTTTGTTGTACTTTTCTTACCATACCTTCCATTTCTTGGAGAATCTCTAGTCCAACCATAAGTCTATCAGTTGGGCTGTCCCAGCTAATTGGAGTCATACACTTTCTGTCATAGAGTATCTTGAAGGGGCTTAGCTTTGTTGAAGTTTGATACCCATTGTTATATGCAAATTCTACTAGGTGTAGGTAGTCCTCCCACTTGCTTGGTTTTGTTCTTGCATACATGTGGAGCATATCCTCTACAATTTGGTTCGTTCTTTCAGTTTTTCCATCTATTTGTGGTTGATAACTAGTACTGAAATTCAAATTAGTATTTAGTCCTGCAAATAATTCTTTCCAAAAATAAGATGTAAATTTTTTGTCTCTATCTGAAATCACAATTTTAGGAATACCATGCAGTCTAAAGATATATTTCATAAATATTTTAGCGATATGTATTGCTTTAAAAGTAGACTTTACAGGAATAAAGTGTGTTGACTTACTGAGTTTATCGATTACAACCATAATAGAGTCATTATGTTTTTGAGTTTTTGGCAAACCTGTTATAAATTCTATCGATATGGTATCCCATTTCCATTCTGGTACTGGAAATTGTTGTAGTAGGCTGAATGGATTTTGGTGTTCGGCCTTAACATGCTGACAATCTTGGCACCTAGCCAAATATTCTATTGTTTTTCCCTTCATATTAGGCCAGTAAAATAGTTTTCTGAGTGTTGTTATCATTTTCTAGTATACTGGATGGCCAAAATATGGTTTCTTATTCACTTCATCCAAGATGGATATCTTTAACTCTGTTGAATCTGGTATGTAAAGTCTGTTTTTGAACCGTAATAGTCAATTTTTTTCGATACTCAGATCTGGTTTATCCGAGTTTGCAGTATTGTTTTTGTAATTCTGCCATTATTTTAGTGTAATTTTCGTCGTTAATACTTGTTGTCCTTATTCTTTGTTCCATATCACTTTCTTCTCTACTGACATTTATTTCGAATAACCCATGGACTGTTCTGCTTAGGACATCTCATATCTTATTTTCCTTACCCTTGATATGTCTTACCTCAAAGTCGAATTCGCTCAAGAAGGCTAGCCATCTTCCCTGCCTTACATTAAGATCTGGTTGACTAAACAAATATGTCACTCCACTATTATCCATCAGTAATAGAAATTTCTTTCCCATTATGTAGTGTCACCACATTTTTAAGGCGTGTATTACTGCTGCCAATTCTACGTCATGAGTGACATAGTTTCGCTCATGTTCTTTTAATTTCTAGGACTCATAACAAATCACGTGTCCTTCCTGAGTTAGGACACCACCTAGTGCTTCTTTACTCGTATAAACACAAACAGTAAAGTCTTTATATGGGTCTGCTACCTTCAAGATGGGTGCAGTTGCCAATAATTCCTTCATCTTGTTAAAACTATCTTGACACTTATGTGACCAATTAAACTTGGTCCCTTTATTTTGTAATGACGTGATAGGGAAGGATATTTTGGAAAACCCCTCTATAAATTTGCGATAATATTCGGTGATTCCCATAAATGATCGTATATCCGCTACATCCTTAGGTGCAATCCATTCCATGATGGATTTTATTTTCTCAGAGTCGACTATAATGCCTTCTACTAAAATTACATGTCCTAGGTATTGTTTTTTCTTTTGATAAAAAACACACTTATCAAATTTGGCATACAGTTTGTGTTTCCTCAATGTTTCCAGAACTATTCTTAACTGTTCCTCATGTTCTTCCTTTGTTTTAGAATAGACTAGAATATTGTTGATAAATACAAGTACGAACTTGTCTAAATATTGATTGAAAATACTATTCATCAAGCACATAAACATGGCTCGTGCATTAGTGAGTCCAAAAGGTATGACTACGAATTCGTAGTGTCCATATCTTGTCTAAAATGTTGTTTTGTTTATATCCTCATCTTTTATCCTAACTTGATGATAACCGGATCGTAAATCCAACTTTGAAAATATCTTGTCCCCACCTACTTGATCGAAGAGATCATTTATCCTAGGTAAGGGGTATTTGTTCTTAATAGTAATTTTGTTCTATTGATTGTAAGTGATACATAGTCTTAGAGTATTGTCTTTCTTTTTCACAAAGAGGACTCGTGGTCCCCATGGTGAAACACTCGGTGTGATATACTCTTTGTCCAATAACTCCTACAGTTGTATTTTTAATTTTGTCAATTCTGGTAGACTCATTCGGTAAGGTGCTTTCGAGATGGGGACTAAACGAGGTAGTAGGTCTATGGAGAATTCCATTTCCCTTCTAGGAGGTAATTCTGGTATCTCATCAAAAAATACGTCTCTGAATTCACGTAGGACAACAAATTATTCCAAGTTGGGCTTATCTTCTTTTTCCAACAAATTCATTATTTGAATGGCGTAAACTTGACAACCCTTTCTCATGCATTTCTTGAATTGCATTGGGGTGACTTGTCTAACTGATACATGTTTTGGTATACCTTGGGTTGTTCTAGTAGTGTCATAATCATCTTTATAATTAAGTGTCTTTGTATAACAATCTAGAACTACTTTGTGTTTTTCCAACCAATCCATTCCAATAATCATATCATAAGATCCTAGTGGCAGAAATTCAGATTTGGTTTTATGTTTTTATCACCTAAACTAAATTCAAAATCAGAAATAAAGTAAACCACTTTTCTTTTAGTTCTTGTTGCTAACTATACCAGCCATGATTTTGCGTGTTTCATCCTCTTAAGTTTATTTGAATCTACTACTCCAAGCCTGATATAACTTAACATAGCTCTGGGATCAATTAAAACATATATTCGGGTGTTATTGATTTTACCTTTGATTTCCACCACAGAGGACTGGTGGTGAGCTTGCTGACCATCAATGGCTGCATTTATCTGATGCAATCTTCTGCCTACATCACCCACCGTCGAAGCTTCCTGCAAATTATGAACAACAGTTTTGCTTGCTATGTTTAAACATGGACAGTTCCTCCTGTGAGGTTCTCCACATTCCTAGCATTTTAACGGTTCCCACGGGTTGTCCCCGAAATTCTTTGTTCCCAGGTTGACTGGTTTACTGACTCCTTGTGTGCTTGGATGGTTTGAGTGAAAATATTTTCTAGGAAATATTTTTGTTGCATTCTAATAAGGAGTTGGCTGGTATCCATTCTTCCGTTGGTTTATTTGGTCTTGTTTCTTATCCTTCCAAGCCTTGGGAAAACTGTACTCATTTTTTGTACTAGTCGTAGCACATTCGTTCTTTTATGAATACTTCAATCAAGGACTTGGGGTTTTCAAACTCAATTTTGTCCCTATAGGACTGTGGTAAACAACTTAGGAACCGTTGGATTTTTACCTTGTCCTCCCATATAAGGTACAAACCTTAGTAATTCTAGTAACTTGTTTATAAGATCCTCCATTGTCATATGACCAAGTCATAACTCATAAAATTATTTGGTTTTCCTTTCATAGTAGCTCTCATATAGGTAATGTTTCTTGAAATATTTCTTAAAGTCAGACCATTCCATTTGTTTCTCTTTTAGGCCTTTGGCCAATTTCAGATCTTTCCACCAAATGTTGGCTTTTCCTTTCAGATTGTAAATGGCTATTCTGACCTTCATGTTGCTAGAATAGTTGTATATCTAGAAATATTTTTTTGATGTCGAATAACCATGCCTCAACTTCCTCCCCTATTCTGGATTCTCCATCAAAGGTAGTTGGTTTAATTTTCTTAAATTCTCCTTCAAGGTGGTCTACTTGTTTTCTTTTTCTGTCCATTTTTGTTTTTCCCTCAGCTGAAGGTGTACCTTCAGATGAACTATCTCCTTTTTCTTCTTCAGGCCTAGAATTCTTGGAGGCCCTTTTGCTGACCTCTTCTTCATTGTTCTCTTCCTTTGGGATTTTCTTCGTCACTATATTGCGCATCAGGACTTCATTTATATCCTGTTGTTCCTGCTATGCCTTCTCCAGTTTTTGATTGTCAACTTTTAAAACCTATAGCTCAACAATTAGATTCCTTATCGTTTCCAAAAATTCAATAGGGGAGCTTCCGTCACTATTATGTCTCTGATTTTCAGGAAGTCTTTTTTCAGGATTCCCATCAAGTCTGATTTCTGCATCATCCTGTATTTCCATGATGAACACAAAATAGAAAAGGGTTTTTTGTTTGCAACAATAAAGGTTTTATTAGTTTTACATAAACAAAATTATGTGCTAAGAAATCAAGTGGCCCTGTTCAAGGTCCAAGTGTTGTAACCTTTTCTCTGATACCATATGTAATGTACCTCTAATTACCATAATTTTCCTTTTTTTCTTTGTGGTCATAGATTCTCAAATTAAAGGAATGTTTAACTCAAATCTTGTTACAAGGAGCTTAAGAAATTATTCTTCCACATTAATACTTATCAAAGCTATTTTATAACTAAAATTATAAGACTTTATCTCCTCCTCGAAACCTTGACTCCTTGTAATCCTATAAGTGTTTCCTTTTATCCTAACCGCATGGGATATACTCCTATCCTTAGAAGAAAATACATATATATACCAAAGTGTTTATGCAACAACCTACATATATATGTCTAAAGTCAAAATACCATTGTGCCATAAAATATTTACACAACAATTTATATACATGTATATAACTATTTCCTATTACACTGTGCCACCAAATATTTATGCAACATTCGATATGTATAAACATACTATTACCAAACATATTGTGCCATAAAACGTTTAAGCAATAACCTTTATTTATATAAGTCCATTTCCAAATGTATTGCACCAGCAAGGCCTACCGTGAGATGAGTACTAAGAATAACCCTTCATAAATTTTGGAGTGGCCAATATGTTTCTTTGAGTATGGGGGCATAGAACTTAATGCGCTTCTTGCCATCAATGTGGTCCTAGAACGTGTGAAATCTAGGTGTGGAGACGGTAGTTAAGAATCCATTTCTCACCTCACCCCTTTAGGGATAACTTTCATCCTAACCAAATTAACTCTTGAGAAGAGGATTTCTTTCCTTAATGAAATATCGATGAGTAAGACGAACCCTAACCAAACTTAGAATGAGAAGATTGAACTCTCTGCCAAATCCATTTATGTGGATTAAGGCAGGACTAACATGGGATACGGTCGAGAAGGTGTAATGACCCTTCTACCAAAGATTTTAATACATTTTGGAAACATCCCCTTGGGATTATCATGAGTTTAAAGTGTCCCTCTGAAATCTTTCCACCTTACCCTAGCTATAGCATTGTATTACGAACCTCCATTAAGCATCCATAGACTAGTAGAAGGGAACTAGAACTACCATTTTCATTAGTCTTGTTTCGATATCAGCTCTTTCTGCTCCCTGCAAATAAGGTCGAGTTATCAAATCTTCTTTGTAACTTCTCAATGCATAAGTCGTGGAATCATTCTGGAATCAAACATATTGGGTGAACCTCTACCATTGGGACTCTGCATAATAAGGTAAGATCATCTAATTAGTTTCTTTTAGGAACCCTATTTATTATTAAAATCATTATGGTTGCTGAGTCTTTTGACGTGAAGGTTACTTGACAGCCTAAAGCTTGAATAATGGAAAGGTTATGCATTTATTGATGTCTTTGTTTTACCTTTATTTTAGTTACAGTCATTGCATTCTTTGATGTCTTAATGTATATGCCAACCCTCAATAGTTTTTAATAAATGATATCTCGTTTATCTAAGGGAGGGTAGAGTCTCATGAAAGAATCCCTTCGTGAAATGTACAAGGCGTTGTATAATTCCTTTAATCTCCATCGTGGTCTCAACCAGTTTTACAGTGTTGAAATAAAGACCTTTGTGATTATGGCATGCTAAGATAACTCTTCAATACCAGCAAAGCTCCTTGACATTTCTCAAATGTTATTTTTCATCTTCGCTATCCATACAACTTGAAACCAGTATCCAAGGTTTTCTGTATCAATCGTTTAATTAATAATATATCCCCTGTAAATTGTTACTAGTGGGTCTATAACTCGAATATCAAGTAGCTTTTGTCCCATGTGGAAAGAAATAAGTTTATGATGTCTATGCACAACATGCTTGTTCATTTTTAAAAGGTAGTCTAAGCTCAAAAATTAGATATGTTTCTACTATAAAATAAAGTCTTAAGGTTTATAACACTCAAATTAATATACATCGTCCATGTATGAAGAGACTTAGTACAGTTGCTCTCGTTATTCATTATTTATGACTACTATGTAAAGTTTTCCTTGTTTTGATTTAAATCATTTTTCTCTTGAATTGATACGCAACACTAATGATGGGCCCTGTTTGATGCAAGGGTACCCATCAGTGAGTTGTTTCCCCATCCATCCTCAGCCCTGAGCGACTATCCAGCCGAAAAAAAATAAGGAAAGGTCATCCGAGCCAGGGTCGGAAGTTAAGTAATGTCTTGGCATGATGTGTTAAATAGACAAATTATCATTCTATTTCATCTTCTTCAAGTTTCCTTAAATATGATTTGCTAATCTTTGTATGGTGAATCTTCCAGGAGTTTTTGTCTACATAATGATTTCATATGTTCCTCCCTGTACTCGATGCAAAAGGTATTTGAGTTCCCTTCTATACCCTTCTAGAGTTTGAAAAGTCACGGTTGCCAAAATTAAAAGAGGTCATTCAAGATCGATTTACTTAGATTCCTATCGGGTTTGGAAAAAGGGGAAGAATTCCTAAAAGTAACTTGGGGTTTGGGACCAATAGTTATATTATGACTTTTGCAATGATTTTTATACAGAGTTATCCTATTCATTAGAGTAATTAAATGATTGTTTTTGTTTCGGGTCTCATTCTACCCTAAAATTTAATTACCAGGGTTTTTGTTTCGATGACAGGCCATGTTTCAAACATTGAATGTTGGATCGACTTATGCTAGATCTATAATACTATATCATGTTATCTCATTTCAGAACTCCTTATGTTTATTGCCGATATGTTTTAATCTGTAATTGCAATAGTTAGAATGGAACCAACATGAGTAGATATAATGCTCTGAGTAAAGTTATGATTCTTTGTTTTACTTCCAGAACAATATTTATATACTTGTAAATTCTTCGTTGTTTAGGCTAAAAGGGTTGGTAGGAGTTTGAAATCACATGTTTTATGTACAAAAATATATGGTTGTAATTGCTTATTCTATACCATCCACTGCCGTGAATACCGAGTGGATAGTTTCTCATGTATACTCATAGTTAATAAATTTATCAATTACTTTATACAGTGTGTATTTCTTCAGTTCAGTCCTTTTATTTTGAGCGAATGGAAAACATAAGGATTACAAAGTTCTGCTAGCATGGGATTTATATACTTTCATAATTATCTTTGAATTCTACTTCTGCATTATCCTATAACAGAACAATGACTTAATTATATCATTGTAGTAAGATATAATGAGTTCGAGACTCTTCGATTCAGTTATTTCTTATACGAGAGTTAGTTGATTTCTTATTGGTAGAGATTGTGTGTTCAAATACTATGACATAAAATCTCTATATAAGTTAGGTTTCTATTGCCATCATTA
>ML779816.1:432468-464358 GCA_009831015.1 Picea engelmannii
TATATATATATATATATATATATATATATATATATATATATATATATATATATATATATATATATATATATGTATGTATGTATGTATGTATGTATGTATGTATGTATGTATGTATGTATGTATGTATGTATGTATAGATTTTCTCAACCCAAATACTCATAGATAGATCTGTCTAATATTTCGATTACAAAAATAGCATTCGCTTATAGATGAATCTATTATTTCAACTTCACTTGTACATAGATAATTCTTCTTAGAATTTTAATTAAGGAGGAGCCATCCCCAGAATTTAGTCCTTGATTATAAAACTTCATACAACGAACATATGTCATCTATGGAAGCTATTTCAACTTAGTACAAACAAATACATTATATCAGATACACAAAATCATTCTAAAAAAAAAGGAGAAGATTAACATATCTGGACCAGTTCACGGGAAGACAAAGGTAACAACCACATCCCTCCCAACAGTAGAATAGGACAACCAAATTTATTGTCTGATTCACCCCCTAGCCTGACCATGAGTCCATGAGGGTGAACTTTAAATCTCCTCTTCAACAATGTTTCCTCTCTCTATAGTCCTCTCCTTGCCTCAAACTCAATATTCAGTGTTCATAACAACAAGTATATAGTAATTCCTTTCCCCCAGCATACTAGGCAACGTCCTGCCTTCTCACATATGCTATATATAAAAAACAATCCCTTTTCCCTAGGTCTTTTTCCCTCCCTTGGGAATTTTCGCAGCTTTCTAAATCCCTAATTTTCAGGGGCTGCCAATGGCCAAATCCCTGATTTTCCACTTGTAACAATCAACCCATAGGTAGTTCCAACATGTTCCCCAGTCATGAAGTCATGGTCAATTGAATTTAACATGGTTGTTCCATTTGTCCTCCTGCAATAAATAAAACAATATTTTGTTTACATACAAGTGTCATAGTAAAATAGTTAGTTGGGTCAAATCATGTCTCTACCCAACAGTCATAATAATTAATTACAATTTATCAAATTCGAAATTCGGAATTTCCATAAATGGAAAAAAAAATTCTGAATTTGAATTTACCAAAAACAGAAATAATTCTCTAACAATTTTTGAATTTAAAAAATACTTTATTTTTGGGGATCTCACAATTCCCATGTGTCTTCCATGCCATGTCATCTTGCTAAATCAATTGTGCCACATGTCACTTTGAATTTTTCCTTTTTAACCAAGTTTGATTGAAATTCGACCGCTTATAATGTTTGATACGTAACACTGTTTGATGAGTCGTTTGCGTCGTTAGAAATATTGTGACATGCTCTTCATGATTATTCCCTTTTAACTGAGTTGTAGGAACTTTTGAATTTTTTCCCTTTTTTTTTCTTTTGAAGCCATTTTGAGCATTCTAACTTGCTTTTGTGCATTCAGAGTTGTCTTAACCTTCTTTGGATCCTTTTTGTATCACACCTTCCCACTGAGATCTTTTTGGACCACCAAAATCTTTCATTAATCAACTGGTAAGTGAGGGAAGAGTTCCCTCACCTTATCATTCTCAATCCACTTTTCCTTACTTGGATGTGTGTCGTTTAAGCCTACTCAAAAATAATCAACATCACCCCTGCATGAAGTCCTCATCCTTCTGTCCAGGATGATATCTTCCTGTAACTCATCCAAGTACTCAGGTGAAAACTCATCAACTGAAGGTATTGAAACTTCCTCATCCTGATCCATGATCATGGGAGGCTCAAAAAGTTTCAAATTCTCTATGTTCACAACTAAATATATCTGCATACAAGGTGGAAGATCTAAATGAAAAGCATTAGTGTCACTTTTCTCCAAAATAGTGAAGGGTCCATATCAGATGGGATTGAGTTTCTTGTCTTTGCCCTTCAATCGTTCCTTGCTTATATGAAGCCATAATCGGTCTCCAACTTGGAACTAATGATCAACCCTGTGCTTATCATGTCGAGCTATATACTATGCTTGACTCTTCTCCAGTTGTTCCCTGACTGCCTGGTGTATCTGTTGAATCATCTGGATGAACTTGCGGGCTTTGTCCTCTGTTCATTCTTCACTCACATCAGCATATCTCTCATACATCAATTCCAAAGGAACCTTTGGTAGGTACCCATAACACATCTCAAAAGGTGAACTCTGAGTGGATGAATGTAACGATCGAATATAAGCATGTTGTAAATAAGGTATCTATTCATCCCATAACTTAAGATGCTTGTTGCAGTAGCCTCGAAGCAAAAGTACCATTGTTCTATTTACCACCTATTTTTGTCTATCAGTCTATGGATGAAAAACAGTGCTCCTCTTCAATTTGGTGCCCATCATTCTCCAAAATCTAGTCCAAAAATCCCCAAGGAATCGAGTGTCTCGATTCGAGATAATGGACATGGGTAACCAAAAGTGAAACCAAACATGATGAAAAAATATATTAGCAGTCTTCTCAGAAGTGATATTATTTTTACATGGCATCAAGATACACATCTTGCTAAACCTATCCACTACGACATACAAATAATCATGACCCCCTCTGGTCATTGGTAAACCCCATACAAAATCCATGGAAACACTTTCCCATGGATGGGATGGAACATGAAGTGGTGAGTATAGCCCCAAGTTTCTATTAGTGGTCTTACAAGTAGAACACATCACACATCCCTTTACATATTTAGTTACAATCTCTTTCATTTGAGGCCAGTAACAAAACCTCTGCAAATGATCCATAGTTGATTCCTACACCAAAATGCCCCGATACAAGAGAAGTATGAAATTCTCATATTACATGGACTCATTCACTTGTAGGAATACATAGCTTCCCAAGATGATAGAGTAACTTTCCTTCCAGACAATAATTCTTTACCTATGCACGATGGGTTAGATTATCATATACTTCCTTAAAATCTTCATCTATGGCATATTGTTCTACATAGATGTCATGAGATGAAGAAGTATTCTTCAAAATAATAGAAGCAACAATAGGACGTATAGAAATCATATCGGCTACCTTGTTACTTGTACCCTTTTTGTACTTGATTACCAAATGAAATTGTTGTAGAAAACCCATCCATCTGTAGTGTTGATATTGTTACAAAATGGTCTGTGCCTAAAGATACTGTAAGGGCTAGTGATATGTATGTATGATGGTTTCCTTCCCTAACAAGTAATGCTTCAATTTCTTTACACTTTGAACTAATGCATACAACACTTTATCATATGTAGGATAGTTAACAACACCTTGGTTAAAAGTCTCAGAGTGGTAACATATAGGCTTACGATATTGCATCAATACTGCACCCATGGCATATCCACTAACATCTGTCTTGATCTCGAATGATTGTTGAACATTAGGTAGTGCTAATACTAGTGCGGTACTAATCTTCTCCTTCAAAATGTTGAAATATTTTTGTTTCTTTCCTTCCCACTGAAAAGTGTTGTTAAGGCATGCAAAGGAGCTGCTATAAAAGAGAATTTGGGAATGAATCTTCTCCAATACTGGACGACACCCAAGAAGCTTTAGATCTCGGTCACACTATTTGGCTCAGGCTATTTCACAATCACTTCAATTTTGGAAGGATCAATCTTCAATTGTCCTCCTCCCACGATTTGACCTAAGTATACAAGTGCAGTCTTGCCAAATTCACATTTAGACATTTTCACATACAATTTTTCCCTTTGCAAAGTATCCAATACTTGTTTTACATGCCTTACATGTTCATCCCAAGTCCCACTGAAAACAATAATGTCGTATAAATATATAATCACAAAGTCATCAAGGAAAGGCCTGAATACATCATTCATCACATGCATGAAAGTTGTCGGAGCATTACAAATCCCAAACGACATAACTAACCACTCAAACAATGCTTGTTTAGTTTTAAAGGAAGTCTTCCATGCATCTTGTTCTGCAAGTCTAATTTGATGATATCCACCGTGCAAATCCAACTTCGTGAAATAAAAAACATTCTTTAACTGATCAAGTAAATCATCTATGCAAGGAAGAGGGTGAATCAATTTTTCACCGTGATTTTATTTAAAGCCAGGTAATCGACACACATTCTCCATGTGCCATCCTTCTTTGGCACCATCATGATTGGAGAACCACAAGGAGATGAACTGGGCCTGATGACCCCTTGATCCAATAATCCTTGTACCTTCTCCATCATCTCCACAACAAAAATCATCTACATGCCCACATTAGGAAAAGGATAATGTTGATGCAGATGTATCTCATGTTGGATTTCCCTCTTAGGAGGTAATCCATCTGGTTCCTGAAAAATATCATCATACTTAGAGACAATATCAGTTAATTCCTTTTTATGAGATGGATCACATCCATGGAAAGTGTCGGATGTCCTAACATCTTTCTCTATGACGACCATGAGTACATATCTCTTATTAGTGGTTATGAGTCTTTTGATTTTCCCTACACTAACAAGCATCGTATTCACCCTCATGTTGTGAGCTCTAACAATATATTCCACTCCACCATTAGTAAGGTGGTATTTGTTATCATGATGAAAGAAGATTGTTTTTCTATCATTAATATAAGGACTTCCCAACACTATGCCACATATATCAAGTGGTACAACATCCAAATCTACTTCATCAATCAACTTTGAAGAAATAGAAAATCTAACCCTACATTGTTTGGTGACAATAAGTTTTTCTTTGTCACATACCCAACCAAGAGTGTAAGTCTTTGGATGTGCTTTCATTACAAGACCCATCTTCTTGAAAAGTGATTGAGATATTAAGTTTACTTGGGAA
Organism: Picea engelmannii; assembly: GCA_009831015.1. NCBI lineage: Eukaryota > Viridiplantae > Streptophyta > Pinopsida > Pinales > Pinaceae > Picea > Picea engelmannii. The sequence continues at coordinate 437,226 of ML779816.1, forward strand.
CCCGGATCAAATAATGTATCTATCTTAGTATGCTTAGATACAACTCGTATATGAAATAACTCATTCCTCTTTCCTTCATCAATATGAGATTAATCAATGGAACTTGAACTAGAATGAAGAGAATATTTACCTTGTACTCCAAGTGCTCTGATATTTCCTTCATCTCTTGATTCGGAACCGAGATCTTGTTGCATTGTAGCAACGGTCTTTGTCTTCCCCTTTCTAGTGAACTATTTCGGTTTCTTTTCCGGATGTAGTTTCCAACAGTGTTCTTCATCATGACCACTCCTCTTACAATGAGTGCAAGATGGTTTTTCTCCTTCTCTCGTTACTATAGAAGTCTTCTTTCCCTTCCTTTTGAACTTCTTGAAAGTATTCTGTGGGAAATTGGAAGGCTTCTTCATGGGATCTTCTTGAACATGTTTCCCCCTGTTTTCAAGGTGAGTGGCTTGCACACAAACTTCATCAATACTAGTGGGTTTAAACAAGAGCAAAGTATGAAGAATATAACTATGAAGTGTGCCAATATACTTCATTAAAGTTTCATAATAATTCAAACGAATATTCAATGCGAGAGATTTCTTCCTAAATTCTTATGTGAAACATTGTACATTTTGACCTTTATTCTATCTCAATGTTTGACATTCCATCATGGATTTATGTAAATACCCTAATGGATAGAACTGCTTCCTTATCTCTATTTTAAAATCCGACCATGAGGAAAGAATCTTACCACACTTACTTTTTTCATGTAGATTTCTCTCCCACCATACGAAAATGGTGCCTTCCAACCGAAGAGAAACCAATTGCACTTTAACTTCCTCTTCGTCAATATGTTGAACACGAAAAATATACTTCAACTTGTCGGATCCAATTGTCTAACTTTTCAGGATTAGTATCTCCATTAAACATAGGTAAAGAAAATTTTACATCAAGCTTTAATAATGGTTTCTTAAAAGAGCCTTTATGGTTAGAATGCTGAGAGTAATGAGAATTCTCAGAGGAGGAAGAAATATAACTTGAAGGCAAAGATGGACGATCAAGAAGATCTCCTCCAACCCCTTGATTTACTAAAGCATCACCATCGGGTGGTGATTCCTTTTTCCTCTCCTTATTCTTCATCCTCTTCTCGTAATATCCATACATTCGTTCAACCATTTCTAACATGCGATAAAAGACCATGTGAAATGTTTTCTCCTATTCATTACGCTTGTCCTCTTCTTCCATATTCTTCCTTCAGGATGTACGGCCAACTTTGTGATTGAACATCTTAAGAGTTCTTTCACCCTGCTTATGCTTGGCCCTAGTAAACATTCATACTCAACAATTCAAGCCAAAGACGACTGCTCTAATATAAACATGATCCGATATCTTTTCGTCAGTCGACTTATTAAAGAGCTTAATTAAATGAGCATAAACAAAAGTACACCATAAAGAAGGAAAAATTAAAAAGGAAAAAGACATAATCATGCAATATGAACATAAAGAAATTTATAACGGAGTTCATGCGTATTCAAGTCCTGCTCTCAAATGGGTAGGTCTTTTTATTAACTGCACAAAATAATTGGGCAAAATACATAAGTATACCTCATTCTGGAGTTAAGCTACAAAATCTTTGCTTAGATAAAAAAAACTAACACCACCACTGCGTTCGTGACGTCGTTTTACCTAAAATTCACTGTCTCCACGCCTCAATCCGAGTCGGACACTTTCGAGCCCCTAAGACACCCTTTTCCTTGGTTTGCGTGCCACTTATCCTACAATTAATGATTTATAGATCTCGAAATCCATTCCAAAATCTAGAAAACTGCACCCAAATCTATATTGTATGGTTGTGCTTAGCCTACCCCTTCTTTGTGCTCTTGTCCCTCAAGAATGCATTACTCAAGACCCCCTTATATACAAGATTTCGGGTGTTTATGCCATAAGTGCATGGTTGGAAAGTTGGTTACATTGGCTAAATTTAGGCGTTCAGTTTGGCAGAGGTTCTGGGGGTCGAATCCCACAAACCTCCATTTTAATACATGTGTTATAACAGTTTTTGGCACGCTTGTTAAAAATGGGGAGGTTGGCTAGAATGCCAGAAAGGTTAAATATAGTGGTGAATATGCTATATTTGGAGGTTGCTTGGGTTAAGACCATAAGAGGGAAGAACCTTATGGTCATGTGGCACAATACGTAACCAGGGGCTCGGCCGAAGGCCTAGCCCCTCCTTTCGTACATTAGTGCAAACTTTACATTTAAATAATAATTAAATCATATTACAAACAAGAAATGTTTCATGGTGTAATGGTTGGCGCGTATGTGTGGGGAATTTGGGTTGTTTGGAGGTCATGAGTTCAAATATTGGGGATTCAAACAAACTTTTTCATTTTCCAATCATTAGAGGGGTGCCACGTGGCAGCCCATGACTAGGCCACGTGGCACCATATAACTGGTCCACAAAAACTACCACTTGTCACAATATGATTCGCCAATGAAGTTGGCACGTGTCATCATCGAACTTTCCCATGTGTCTTTCATGCCACATCATCTTGACAATTCAGTTGTGCCACGTTTCACCCTTCTAGTGGTGCCACATGTCACTTTGACTTTTGCCTGTTTGACCAAGTTTGATTAAACTTTGACCGCTTATAATGTTTGATTCGTAACTCCGTTTGACGAGTCATTTGTGCCGTTAGAAATCTTGTGACGTGCTCTTCATGATTATTCCCTTTTAACTAAGTTGTAGGAACTTTGAATGTTTTCCCTTTTGTTGTCTATTGAAGCCATTCTGAGCATTCTGACTTGCTTCTTTGCATTCTAAGTTGTCTTAACCTTCTTTGGATCCTTTTTGGATCAATGAGTAATCTAACAATTGATATCCCAATCGATTACTAGGGACGTGGAATAATTATTTCCTTCAGATAATAGTTAGCATTATTTGTATATGGTAATAGAAGAAGTGAGAACCAAAAATCGTAATTAAAATTTAGTTCGGACTAAACAATGACGATTTTTTTTTTAAGAAAAAATAACATCGCAAGCCATGATTTAATAATTGTATCTATCATTTATCCTCCACAGACTGTGCTCTCTAAGTTATCAAAACAAGAACTGGAAGTTACAATAAAGGGAGAGTGAATCAATTATAACTTGATAGTGATTGATAAATTTTAAACACAATATTTGTGATTTGATTTGGAAGTGAATCAATAATTTTCTCATTACAGGAGTTGCAAATAGATTTGGTAGCACTCAAAAAAATTCTAATGACAATAGATGCAATTTAATTTGGAATCCATTCAATATTTTTCAATTACAAGAGATGCAATTTGGTTTGGTAGAGAATCCATTATATTCTAATGACAAGAGCCACAAATAGATTCTAAATAGGTGTTGCAAGACCATACCGAATTTAAAACTCATAATCCCCCTTGATTTTTAGCGACCCAAGGAATTCTTGATTCATGAACTCCCATTTAGTTAGGCAACGATTATGGAATTTCTGATAATGGAATTGTCAAAAAGAAAAGGTGGAGGGAAATTAAATTATGCTCTAGGGTTTTAAATTTAATTGACAGAAGTAATAGATTTCAGAATTACTATATTGTGTATTAGTATGACCACAATAAAGAGAAGTTTTTTCTTCTAGAATTTTCTATATAAGCATTATAGAAAACAAGATTTGTTTCATAGTCCACAATTAAAATATTGCAGCGACCCTACAATAATAAATTCATAAGATTTCAATTTGATATAGCAGCAATCATACGAAAAAGTAAAATTTGATTGGAGTTTAAAAATGGCAGAGAAAAAAATGATTCTAAAATTTTGAGTTATAAATTAGAATAACAACAACATGAAAATCAATTTTCCGGACTATACAACAATTTCTACACTGAACAAAGAGAACATCAAAACTATTGCAATTAATTTTTCATCTTCCAAAGAGGCACTAAAAATTCGTTCAAGCCATTTAAATTGGCCGCGAACTACAAATTTTATTTCACAACCAATTAAAAACTAGGGTGATTAAAAACAAATTTTATATTCATAATTTGAAATAAAATATGATACTTTCTTCCTAATTGCAAGTGTTGGAAGGCATCCATATAAATTCATATTTCAAGAGCTGTATTTAAATTTGGAAACAATAAATTAATGTCTAAATTTTTGGTTATAACATAAAATGGAAACAAACAAACTTAATTCTAATTACAAATCACTCTCTTTACAGTTACAAAATAAAATTTAAAATACCAGAACTGTTGAAGGTGGACAATTGAGGAAGTTTGTCAATGCCATGTGGTCCTTCTATGTTATTTCTTGTTAATCATCAATACTTCACCGATACCTCCCAATCAATGCAAGTCGTACTCTTATTCCCCCTTAGTCCCTCGTGCCGCAAAGGGGACACACACAAGAAACCAACAAACAATAGCTCCAAGGATTTCCTCGCAAGGTAGAGATTTGAATCTTTCTACAAGCTTGGTATCCCAACTCTCACAAGTAAAACAAAGTCAAAACCATTTTGGTAGCATAACTTTACCAAGAATAACTATGTTTTATTTTCCTTCTAAACCATTTATTTTATAGAAATATCCCAAATGACACATGTCCTCATGCACAATTAATTATATTTTTAATTAATTTAATTATTAATATTCACCCTCACACTTGTCACACTCTCCCCAAGTTGCACAAGTAAATACCATTTTTATTTTATTTAAATATCCATTTTTCCTCACATTCCCCAATGTTACACATGATTTTGGTCACTCTGGTTATGTCTTAACAATGGTGTATTCAGGCTCCCAACAAGGACTTTTTGCCTTAGAAAAGTGGCCCTTGTCTCCTTCCAAAAACGTATTTTTAAAGTGAGTTTGCATGCTGCCTATGGCCTAGGGTGCGAGAATCCATCATTCTCATAGGCCACCTACACTTAGGGTGCGAACTTCTTGCAGTTTGCTCCATACATAGGGTGAGAACCTGTTTTTAAGCTTGGAAAGGAGAAGAGGTCTCGAGGGTTCTAGAAGGGAATCTTCTAGAAGATGAGTTGGCATTCGTATGGTTGTCATTTTAGTGACTTCTTAGAATTTATGGGATCATACTCATCCATGTAACCATCTCTCCTTCTCCTATATATTGAAAGTTTTCCCATGGAAACAGTTAAGAAAAATTGAATGAAGAATTGGTGAAAGAATTGTGTGAAGAACCCTGCTTGGACAGAGGCTTGAAGACTCTAGTTGGTATATCAAGAGGAATTGGATCTTCTTCATGCAAGTACAGAGCAAGTGTGTGTGTTGGAACCAAGGGTCATTGAAAGGAAGCTTGGAACATCAAGGCGATCAGGTTGTATCTTCTACTTTCAATTAATATGATACAGCGGCATGTCCCTTTCCCATAAAGTCACTCTTACTTTATTGTGTAATTCCTTGATCATATGCATAATTTGACGTTGAATATATTTTGCTATCTTCACTTTGGTTGGTTTGTGTTGTCTTGGACTTAGCCTCACGAGAGCACCGGAGTGAAGCAGGAGCAACAGAGACCTAAGGAAGCAATATAAAGGTATGTCACTTATTCCTCCCTATTAGCAGATTCAATGATTACAACTTAGGGAAAGAGTCATGTCCTATCCTATTTTGTTCTAGATATAGGTGGATCTAGGGAGATCTTCTAGTGTCTGTACCTACCGATTAGTCCGATAACACCCAATGTGTTCCTATTTTCTCTTTTAGTTGTCCATTTGTTCCCAAATTTCTCATTTAATGAGTGTTTACTAAGTAGATCTTAGTTAGAGTTGGATTAGGAGTCTTCTTCTAGTTATACTAGTGGTATCTAGACTTTATATACCATTCTATGTGTACAATTATTCTCTCATATTTTATTTCTTTTTATTTTAAAAAAAACTTTTAATATTTTCATGCACACATGTGCATTCTATCCAATCTTTAGATTTTTCTCACTTTTTCCTTATATTCATTTATCTCTATTCTTTTAATTTATTTAATATTTTAATTTAGTCCCTTAACTAAAATTTGACTTAGGATTAGTATCAGAATTAGGCTTAGACTTTTATTGGTATTTATAATTAATAAATTCATTATTTAATTAATTATTTTAATCTGACAAGGTCTAGTCAATTCAAAGGTTTCTAGGCCACCTAGATTTATTGGATCAAGGTTTTAATTATGAGACATGCCCTTCAAGATGAACCTCCATGCTCCAAGGCTGCAACTCACCCTTGACTAGTTTCGGAAGTCTGTCCGACCCTTGGAGTCAATACTCCACTCGTTCGACCTCGTGAAAGACTAAGGGATTCTAATGAATAATCAATGTTCCTTATTGCACACTCAAAAAATTTCATCAGCGACTGTCTTAGTCCGCCCTCATGACGTGATGGAACTATCAAAATAGTTAATCATTAACCTACCATTCAAGCCATGGAAGGAGTGCTAGTAGGCTATGAGAGGGACACTGCCACAGCTCCCCCTCAATGTTTGGTTTATTTTCATGGCCCCTCTACTCCTTATATGATTAGGATTATCAAGCATCATCAAGACTACATCCACTAAAAAAACAATGTCAATAATATATGCACATAATCATACTAAAATAAACCATCTGTCATATGTGTGTAAAATGAAATAATCAAACAAATACAATCCACTACTTGAATCAATCTGGAGTGTAAGGAATTCCATCGATGCAATCAACATCCATAACCTTTCATGTACCCCGCACACTCAGGAAAACTCATCAATAACATCTGTGTCACAACACAACATCATCATCATATCTAACCCATCATCAAAACTAAATCAAAATTTATCATAACAAGATCACTTGCATGCAAGTTTCCTTAAAGAATATGTCAATAAAAGTGTGCTCAGTAGACCAGGATATTACAGATACTTGATATCTTTCTTGGTTTCTCTACAAATGCACACATCTATCCTATATTTATAGTATTTATGTCCTCACTTTCAAGGTTGACCTATAAAGAATACCTGAACCAACCTAAATGTTTGTGTTGGGTTGTCGGACAAAAAAATTCACATCTCCTCATCCATAGGAAGTTAGAGAGAATTCCATATACTATTGGAAAGGTCTCACAATATTCTTTCCAACCATATAACCTATGCTCCCATTTGAGCTAGGTATCCAGGGTAACAATTCCTTCTAATATAGGGTATTCAAAATAAGAACCAATAATCCAGAAACAATGTTTCCAAGAATCTCCATCATGTAATCTTCTTGGACATATTTAGTGATGTAGGAGAATGATCATAATTATTACTGAGGATTGGTGGAAGATGACTCAACATCCATAACAACGCACTTTAAACTAGTTTGGATCCCAAGGAGGGTGTGTCAACTTAATTTTTAGGTTGTTGTAATTAAAGATTCCATGAGATATGTAGGATAGAGCCATTGTATATGCTCCTAGTTAATGTAATTGTCTTTAATTCATATAGGTTGTACATATTTTGAGCGTCAACTCATATATGAGTCATAATTGTTCATTTACTATAATCATATTAGTGGTAGGAATCTTTTCATTTTGATATGAAAGCACTAGAGTAGTCTGGAGGGAAGGCTCGATAAGCCCCTTAAAGTATAAATCAATGTAATCTATTACCAGGTGAGGTTAATGAAGGTTTTTGAAACTCTTGTAAATTGTTGTTGAATAAATATAGAAGAAGATAATTTATCACACATTTCTGAGACTATGAACTTGTTCATTTTTATGAACTGAATAGATGTTGTGTTGTTATCTTTGTTTATGAGTGTGTATCAAAATGTTTAGCTGAATGAGTTCTTAATACTTTTATAAGTTTCAATTGTTTCTCTTCTGAGAATCAGAGTGCAAGGAGTGCCTAGCGCTAAAGCAAGGAGCGCAGAGGCCAAACCATTTCATATTCATAAGCTTACGAGAGATAGTGCAGTTTTTCACAGAGAAAGCATAAGGGGTGCACCTACACTCAAAGCAGTGCAAAACCTCAAAAGGGAGACCAGTGAAAGGAGTGAAAAAACCCAATATTTCATGAAGTGTTGATAAATATCAGAAGAATTAGCATAAGTAGTGCATAGGGAATTTTCTAAGTCCCAAGTTCCAAGAGAGAAGTGCAAGTGTGCATAGAAGTTCACTTCTTAACAATGGATGAAAGCTCAGGAGAAATAGCAAGTGTAAGTCTCCGAGGAGGAACAATAAGAGAGGAGAATTATTTTACTTAGAGTCAAACAGACAAGATATGTTTAGAAGCAGTCATAATCCCTCATCGTCATTCTATCAAGGAAAAGGAGCACGGTGGTTAAGTTGTAAGTCCTTTGGACTTCGCTGCTCTGATAATTTTTAATTTGTTTAATGCAAGGTAGGCCTGGAGCCCCGAAGCTACAAAGTATCAAAGAAAATATCCATTGTATATTTGTGGGTGAGTGCGAGCCATTAGATCTATGAGTGATTCAACGATTCGACACTCCGGGTAAATTTGTCATTCTTGTGTGAGGTAGATAATCTCCTGAAATTTTGAAGCCAAGACTCAATCCCGACCATTGTTTGGCAGGTGAATGGGAACCGTAGATCTTGAATTATTCGAAGTCTGACCATCAGGTGGTTTTAGTTGATCATTGTTGGAATGCACAAAACCTCCTAATCCTGGAGTCCCAAAGTCAGTGTCATCCATATAGCTTGAGAGGATATGGACTTTCGTCCAGTAGTCAATTTAATCCTGATTTGATATTAGAGCTCGGTGGAAAGATATGGTAACACCTATGTATGTTGTTCAAGTCTCTTTATGACGGGATTCAGTCGGTAGAAACTCCAACAAATTGGAGTGGATTGTCACAATTCGTGGAATCTTTCAAAGTCCCAGAGTCCAGAGTAAATATGGGTCGTTGATCTAGCAAAAGAGGTGTGGGTCATCGATCCCTAGACTCTTCGGGAGTTCATCATTACAGCTATTCAGGAAGAGTGTGTTGGTTGTTGTTGGAGAGGAGAAAATACTGAAGCCTGGATTCCTAGAGTGCGAATAGATATTTCCACCAAACGCTTGGTCTCAATCTGTGGTCACATGCATGGGTTTCCTGGACCAAAGGGACCCTCACAAAATTGAATTTCATAGAGAATATTGTGGGTAAGGTAAGTGTAGGGGTCATGTTGTAGTTACTTCACACACAAACCTATGATTTGTTTTTCTAAAGTTTTTCCTATGTTTATTAGGCATTATTCAGTCTCCTATATTTTAGGAAGAATATTCCTCTAGGGAGAATATTCTCTTTAGTTTTCACTTCAATTTGATCAATTGAGTGGAGTCTAGATGATACATTGGGATTATCACCATGCAACATTGGTATCATCACCAATTAATGCCCATTGTCCTTGGGATCATCACCAGACTAGTGCATTATACATGATTCCCTGGTATACTCCTCAATTCACTTTGTTTCAGTCATTTAATTGAAGACTGATAGACTAGTTAACTCAGCTAGGTGGCAGTTCACTCCCGTAACAGCCCGAGAGACTAGACTAGGTTCTAGTTTACTCCCATAACTCTTGGTGTGTGTCCATATCACTCTATACTAGCACTATGGTGCATTGTATTCTCCTATAGTCCTATTGGTTGAGTTATATAGAGTATATCATGTGTAAATTATCATTCATTCATTTGATTTATGACAATTCTTACATTCTTTCTCTCCTGCTTCTCTTTTCTCATATTTTCTCTCCAACTGTGTATGTCAATTCCTATCTAGATCTATTAATTTTAGGTTTAACACATTTATATTTTGGTGGGATCCCAAGATCCACTATGGCTCCTATGTAGTTTTATCCTATACCAGGAGGTTGTGTAGATCCATAGGGGGTTTGCATCAAGTGGTACCAAAGCAGGAATATGATTTGTGAGAAGAAACATTGGAAACCATGTTGTCGAGGATATCTAGGGAGAGACATGTAGTCAACGCAGTTATGGAGGAGGAAATGAGACAATTTCAAGAAATGATAGATACCACGGAAACAACACAAATAAGGGCACTAGAAGTTGGTGATGTTAGTGATGTTGAGAGAGAAAAACCAAAAGAAGAAGAAGTCGGAGAAGGAGACGCATGTTATGAAAATATTCCCCTGTGGACAGATTAACTTTCCCTTGGGATACTAACCCCTATATAAAGAAAAAAATAATCACTTGGACACTAACATTCCTATAAACTCATTTTTCCTATCGAAAAAGAGAGGAGAAGGTAAAGTAGGATGTACTATGTTTACGATGTTTTTCCTAGTTTCTCCTATCCGCAATATTGATCCAATTCTTGGTGCAAATCAATACCTCCAATGAACAACAATAAACAATCAACTTGCTTCTACTCTAATGGATTAGGCAAAGGAAATTCATCTATGCAAATCAAATTAAACATAGACAAGCACATGAAATCACATACTTTAAGGAAATAGATCAAGTATATTAAATGAAAACAAAGAAAACATACAGAACACAAATGATGTCAGTTTCAACTCCTCCAAGCTCTCCTCGTCCAACCCTTTCAAGAATAGTGCGATCATAATTCTAATATCTCCAATCTTCCTCCAAAATCAAAGGTTTGATACCTCTAATATTCCTCCAGAATCAAAGGTTTGATACCTCTAATCTTCCTCCTCTTCTCCATGGAAATCCCTCATTATATAGAATTTGGAGGCTTAACCACCATGGAGAATATCAATCACTAGATCCATTAAAATTGGATCTCCAATATTTTTAGGAATAAAATATCTCTCAAGGATTTTAGGGAGAAAATACCTCTCAAGGATTTTAAGGAGGAAATATCTCTCAAGATCCACAAAATTAGGATTTTAGTTTGAGAAAATATCTCAACCATCCATGAGATTCTCAACCTCTCCTTGATATTAGGAAACTAAATGTGAGGTGGATTCTTACACTAAACTAATTTCATTTTTATGAATATTAATGAATAATTCATGTGCACATAGTATTTTGACCTTCATATGATGTATTTTTCCTCCTCATTGACTAGAGATTTTGACAAATGTTCTTTCATGGTGTCAAGGTGTACGCAACACTTATCAAGGTGCATATGAAACTTTTATGACACTTGCAACACTTAGGATGAGGTAATTAAGTGTGGCATGTTTATGTGTAACACATGCCCCCTAATGTGTGAGGTCATAAAAGAAACTAATGGTCAAAACACTTTACAATTATTCAATGCAAGGGTGTGGAGTTGGAGAACTTGGCAGAAGCTCCCAACAATCATCAAACAATATCAATATATGTTCCATTTCCGAGGCAGGTATACCTATCCTCAGAATATGGGATGACTCAAATCACGAACGTTGACCAATACACTACGGATCCTTGAAAAATAATGACTAAGGATATGGCCACTAGAGATACAATTTGGATCCATACCTTCATGACATGAACTGATTGTAGCCATGACAAATACAAAGTGGAGCTACGAGATGATAAAACATAGCCATAGACCAATACAATGTGGATCTATGTGAAAGAATGTATATCAACTTGTTCAAATGATATCCTTCGCAACCTGGGAAAAGAAGATAACAAAGTGAACTCTCAACCTAGGGTTTTCATCCCAAATTGATTAATTTTATCATAGTTTTCAATTTCAATTTAATTAATTATTAAAATATATTAATGAGTCTTTATTATTTTATTATGAAAAGGTGGGTGAAGGAATTAATGGGGGGATAAGGTTGATGGGAATTAATGAGAAGGATTTGAGAGAGGAGGATAAGGAAGAAGGGGAGGACTTGGAAGGGGGATCTTATTTTTGTTTGGGGATTTCAGAATTTCTAAAATGGAGAGGAGGACGAAATTGGTGGAATTGTTTTGGGGGGATCTCACATGGAATTGTTTTTGCTAGGAATTTTGGGCTTAGGAGCCAGGAAACTGCAAGGATTCCTTGAGCTAGGGAGCCGAAGAGGATGTTTCTAGTTGGCTGGGAAGTTAATATTCAGTCCGGGCAAGAACGAGAACATGATTAGACATAAAATGGACTAGATAACTAACCTGTAGGTGGAGATATGTATTATGATGTTGTTATCATTATTTTGTTGTTACTGTTGATATTATTATGTTGTTATCATCAATATTCTCTTTTTGTTTATTTATGGTATAAGAAAATAATGAAAGAAATTATGAACTAAATTGAGTAGGAGATTTTAGAAAATTTTTAATTAGTTAGAGTCCTGAAAATAACTAGGCTCTATAGTTGTACAAATCTAGCCATGCGAATATATGGTTTGATGTCGAACATGGTATAAACCACTTCATTACTGATCATTGAGGCAAACCATTAACAAGTTCGAGGGAAATAAAAAAGTTATGTCAAAGTCTCCCAAGGTATCCTATTACATTCCAGCGAATGGGAATAAATGGGATGAGGTCGAACATCCATGGAATTATCCAGTCATAGTTCAATGATGTAAACCTACTGTCAGAAGCGAGGAGGCTTGTCATTGAGGCATTCTAGTCCCAAGGTACTAGCTGGTTTCTAAGTCTAATTCTTGGATGATGTGTTGAAGTTGACATGAAAATAATCATCGAAGGAGGGCCTCGATGAATCCCCCATCATTGATAATAAACTAACACAATAAAGTGATGTAAGATGGTGACTCAAATGAGTATATATTGACACAAGAAATGGAAACTTGAAATACTATATATGGATGGTTTGAAGTGAAACTTCCCTTGAACATGATGAGGCATGATAACTGACTTGGAAACATTGACTTGATGAGTACCAAGAATGTAATGTGACAAAAATAAGAGCAGTCTTCCATTGGAAAAAAAATTATGGTGACACGTAGAATTGGTATGAATTAGAGATAAATGGATTACCCAACTGTAACATGAGTCGAAAATAGTTGCCATGTTCAAGGGAGACAATATCTACCATAAAGGATTCCCAAAACCTTGACCCACTTCCTTCAATATTTCATTTAATGAGGTCGAGGAGGGTAACACATGCTCGATATAACTCACCTTCAATAAGTTCATCTTTCTTTATTTAACAAACTAGAAGAAGTAAGGTTTTGTTCCCATATGGGTCCTTCAATATGTAGTTTAGTGAGTGCGGAGAAGGAAAATTGGGTGGTTTTTCATGTTTAGAGAGTCTAACAATAACTTAAAGGTGACTCCATGGATGATTTTTTTTTAAATTTAGTCTCCCAAGTCCAAAAAAAGTGTAAAACAATACAGGGGAGAACTCTTCTAATCATTAATTATTAGAATGTTCTTTTTTGTAATTAGTCTCGTGAGAATGAAAAAAGAGATAAACTATCACTCGAAAGATGTCATTTCAAACCTTTTAACGAGTGTGAAAGGAAGTGATATCACTCAAAAATCTTTTCATATTTAGAGAGTTTGAAAAGAGATTAAAGAAAACTCCAGGGGGTTCCTTTTATGTACAACCTTTATGAGCATGAAAAGGTGATAAAATTATACACGGTCACATTCTCATGTATTTACGAGCATGATAAAGAACAAAGAATACGATCAAAATTGGTTTCATTTTTACACAAGCTTGAAACAAAATTAAACTATGCTTGTAATTTCCCAACGTAATTTCCAAAGGTTTTGAGGGATACCCATGGATGGTTGGTACTTTTCCCCCAACTTGAAAATCTAACAGGCAAACTACAGAATGATAATCAAAGTTTGCAGACATGTACCCCCAAGCTTCGTTTCATTCGTTGACACTTATATTTTCACCGATTTATGTACCGGATGGAGGAAAAAAGGTCAACTGACAAAGGCGTATGAAAGGAAGGTTCAAATATGAGACCTAAAGAAAGACTCAACCCGACATCTATGAGATCTAGCTAAAGATGCAACTCGATATCTGCAAGATCTAGTGAAAAGACTCTACTTGATAGGAGAGGTGAGTATTTCATTTTTTAGCAATCTTGGCACATGAAAATAACTATGCTCGTGGCTCTCGGTTCAATCCCTAGATTTCTTTTCATTTTTTAATGAGATTTCTACAGAGAGGAAAACTATGTTCATAGATTTTGTTTCATTTTTAATGAGCTTTCCATAGAGAAAAAAAATAATTCTCAAGACCTTTGTTTCATTTTTTAAGGAGCTTTCCACAGAGAAGGAAAACTATGCTCAAAACCTTTGTTTCATTTTTTAACAATATTTCCACAGAGAAGCAAAAATATGATCAAAACCTATCCTTGATCATGGCTTCCAAGACAAATCTCTAGAAGGAATACATGTGAAGGGAAAAATGTGAGCCATGGATTCCACGATATCTTTGCTAGGTGGAAGAAAAACACTCTGGAAGGAATACATGTCGACGACCTCGATAACAATATGGAGATCTAGCTCTAATATCCCTATCAAAGAGATGACCATGTAAACTACCAGATCTGAGTCAGGAGAAGGGAGAGATTCCCTGTTGTGTGGGGTTGAACACATGGGGAAGTTCATTACATAATTGACCTGTGACAGGGCAGACATCGCTGGAATGTATGGATGATTCATGGAAGGAGATTAGTTGAACATTATATGAGGGTCAATGACTGAAAGTTGGTCGATAATTATTATGTTTACGATGTGAGAGAAACATATCAGTCAAAAGAGAGTGGACATAAAAGCTCCCATAACATAGACATAGTCTCACCCAAGGAGCATGTTAAATTCCAAGGGGTTGTGAACTACCATAACATCGATGTAGACCATTTTTCCTCTGAAAGTAACGAGAAACTAAGGATCCCTAAAGTTTGACTAAATATTTTGTCAAAGGTCAATATATTCTGATTCACGGGTGCAAGCTATGGGCAACCAAAATCTTTCCAAGCATTCCTAGATAAGATGCAAATAAAATAACCTCCGTCTATTATAGTGTTAGGAATATTCCTATCACAAACCTGCACAGTGATTTGGAAAGTTGCATAAGAAGGAAAACGAGGTTCTGTCATATAATTCCAATTAATAGAAATCATTTGATTATTTGAAGGGGGTTTCACTGGGATAAGTAATAAGTAGAAAGCAAGGAGATAAAGGGAATAACTTCTATGCTAATTTTCTAATCTATGTCAATGTCATTCAATCACATATTTGTAATAAATCATTCATGAGTCTAAGTAAGAAATTCGATGTCTAAAATAAATTGTCAGTTAGATTGTGTTAGTAATTGTTGCGGGTAATTTATTTCACCAGTCTGAATGCAAAGAAAATAAAAGAAACAAATTCCATTGTAATGAGTCTCCCTTTATTATTAAAGGGGACATCTTTCTCTAATTCAATTGATGAAACTTTTTACGAAAATCCTCTCTCTCTTTTCTGTGTTTGAGTAATTTTTGTTGTGTGTTTGTGGGTAAGATTGTTGTGCACCAAAGGAACTGGTGTGCCCCTACAATTGATCACTTTTTTCTTGTTGCACGAGAGTTTATGGAGGGAGTGTGTATTGGCACAACAAGTGTGTCCCCCTCTATACATTCCTCATTATTTGTTTTGGATATGTGGGAAGAAGAAAAACAATCCATCAATCAATTATATGAGTGTATGAGATTTTTGCATTCTCCTCTCTCTATCATTCACATTTTTGTTAGGCATTTTTGGAAGTAGTGCGAACTAGAAAAGTGTGTGCGCCTCTCTTTGGAAAGAGGTCACTGGTATTGAGTGTGCCCTCCATAAAACTGATGCGCCATCACTAGTATTTAGTCGCTCTTTCTGCGTACACCCTCTACAAAATGTTTTTAAGTGCATCCTTTGAAGGTTGTCTCCACCATTCATATCAATTGGTATCAGAGTGTGTGCCTTGGGAAAGTTTCCACACACATAGAAGAAGGAGAAGACCAAGTTTCATCCACAATATCCACAATTATTTTTGGCATCTTCATCTCATTCTTCATGCTCTTTCTTAGAGAATCCTGGTGACCGTTCTCAGGTTTATTTTGTGCCTTTTCATTACTACAACAATTGCACCCTTATCAGGGTTAATGAAACCCTCCTCAAGGTCTCATTTTGGTAGCTCATGCCCCTTCTTTCAAGAGGATATTCTCCCTCTTTTATTTTCTTGTAGACCATGTGTTAGCGATATTTCTTGTAACAGGGGGTAAAATGCGAAGAAAGGGGTTAAAAACCCACTTACCCTAAGTTTGGGATGCAAATGCGTCTGTGTTTAAGTGGAAATCAAATCTGGACGGCAAGGATTCGCGTGCCCGGATCAACGGCGTGCATAGGATTCTGGAGCCCCCCCGCCTTTCAACCTTTAAGCGGAAGGGGGGGGGTCCGGAATCGAGGGTTCACCTCTTCAATGGCTCTGATCGAAGCGACCAGATCAATGACGTGCGGGGTGATTCCAGACCCCCCCCCCGGGCCTTTATACCTTTAAGCGGAGGGGGGGGTCTGGAATCGTGGGCGCATCTCTCCGACGGCTGCGATTGGAGCGCCCGAATCAATAACGCACAAGAAACCCTGACATCCTCTGTCCTTCTGTTTTTAACCAACGTGCGCCCCTTTCCTGTCGTGTAATCTTTTGTGCCATCTGTTCTTTTCATGGACGTGGGATGAGGCTCGCTCCCTTTAGTCCTTTATTATCCTCCGACATATGTCTGCCTCCCCTTTTCTGGTCCATGTGGTCCCTACCCCCATCTCATCGTCCACTCACCACCCGCGATGTGTCCCTCACACTTCACACGTCAGCCTTAACGTGCCCATTATATCTCAATCTCCTGCCCCCTTCGGTTATTGCCTTCCGCCATGTGTCTTCCCCTATAACCTCTTTCACACCTCATCACTTCATGCCTCATCCTCATAGTCTTGGTGCCACTACTTCCGTTATGTGCCCCATCCCTCGCATTGGCCTACACGCCTATTCATCAGGCCGTTCAGCTAATCCAGGTGGCAGCGCAAAGGGTCTTCCACATCTCAGAAGTGTCGAGTTGGCCAGGCCATCCTCAATCCCAATGAGGCCAGTTATTGAAGTAGTTGGTGGTGTTTAGACATCGCCTCCGCCATAATGGGAAAGTCCAACGAAAAATTAAAGGCACGTCGATTCTCCCATGGAACTGTCAAGAGTTCGATTGCGTCTGTCATAAGTTGCACGAACATTCAGACATGGTAGTTGCAGATTGTCAAAATTCATGCAGACGTAATGTGTTTAATGCAACGTCTCGATTTTGTTGTTGTTGTTGTTTTGAGTATATGAAGGCGTTTTCGCCATTCGGGTATCTATCGATGGTAGAGCAAATCTCCCGACTGTAAAGTTTTAATGATCATTCTAGTTCTAGGGTTGTGCATCTGTGTTTGAGATTTCTTCTTTTATGACAAACAGTTTTCCTGCTCCATCTATGTTTTCGCCTCATACCAGAGAGTTCATGATCGAATGATTCGCATGAATTGTTGCAGTGATGTTATGATAAAGGATTTTTTGCGGCATCATTGTACTCTCTGGTCTTCTGCGTTTGAATGTAAGAAGATATTGCCTTTGGACGTTTCTTCTCACAGTCTGTTAGAAACGTGATGTCTATAACAGACCCCTGCACTCTTCTTATGCAATTCTTCCCCCTACTCACCCTTATTACGACTCACTGTTTGAAGTTTCTCTACGACCTCACTTGCTCATGCATGCCCGGTCTAGTTTCAGAGTTGAGACGATATTGTTCTGAGTTTTCTTCCATTTGATCATCCTTTTATAAATAAATCACGACATTAAACTGATGGGTGTCGGGCTCTACTCCTACAAGCAATCCAGGAGTGACTTCCGACGCTAACATTTCTGGCACCGTTGTCGGGGACGAACTTGAATATTTTCCCCGGGATTGAACGACAACGATCAGCTGATTCTGAAGGTGCATCAGATATCAGAATTATCAAGATTGCTACGGTGCACCTGGCGACTCCATTGTGACAACTCCACTGGGAAGAGCCTGCTCTATTAATTGCGGCTTTCAGAGGCAGACACACGCGGTCTCATCCACAACTGCCTCTAGCTACACCTGAAGCTGACCGAGAGGTGGTTCTCAGAAGATGAAAGAGCTATGCAGAAGAATCTCCCATCGCCAAAACAGGTAATACGCCATCCCCTTCTGTGAGAACTCATTTTTCTCCTCCTCAGTTTCTCAAGAGACCTCCTTCAGAGGTTTCTCATTTCTTGAATTTTGGGAGTGTTCCTGCCGAGTTTTCCCCTCCTGGTCTGGGATTGGAGGGAGAAATTCTTGTCACTCCCCTCTCCTCTGAAGTTGTTCCTTGGCGTAGACCCAGGACTATAGAAGATTTCCCCACTCCTGCACAAAGAGGAGCACCTGTTGACTTGAGCTTGTTAGCCTTCTCCTTGAATCCTCTCTTGTTTCCCACTCCACTTCGAGACTCATCCCTGGTGACCCCTTCGCGAACTCCTTCTCCTCCAAGTTCTCCTACACCTAATATTCCTATGGCTGGTGATAATCCCCCTCCGAATAGAATGGACACCATAGCCATTGCTAGGTATTCTCCCTTAATCATACCCCATCCTATGAATCCTCTCCCTGCTGGAGACTACTCGAAGTACATTCCCAAGTTCACCGGAGAAGGGGACATGACTGCAAAAGAGCACTTGGCTACTTTCTATAGTTATGCAGACAACCTAAACATTGAAAATGAAGATGTCTGGATGAGAGTATTTGTCTAGAGCCTGGATGGCGAGGTGAGGAAATGGTTCAGGGGATTGGCCCCTGGATCTATTGCCGGAATTGCAGCTTTGGATAGTGTTTTCCTGAGGCAGTGGGGAGATAGGAAGGATTTCATGTATTACATGACAGAGTTTGGGTCTCTAAAGAAAATGGAAGGAGAATCTGTCTCCGACTTCTCCAAAAGATTCAATAAGATGTATAATAATATTCCTGCAGATATAAATCCCTCAGAAGCCTCTGCCCAAATTTCCTATGCTGGTGCATTTGACCCTGATTTCTACCTTTTATTAAGAGAAATAAGAGCCACCTCCTTAGCTCAGATGCAAGATGCGGCCATAGAGGTGGATTACAACATATTAGCAGCTGACAAACTTAGGAACAAGGCTGATGTAGATAGAATAAGGGGAAAATCCGAAGCCTCAACTTCTGGCTCATCGACACCCCACCCTCAAGTGGATGAGCTGACCAAGATGATGAAGTTTTTGTCTGAATATATGGAGAGACTGAAGGTGGAAAGGAGGAAAGTGTACAAGGGCCCTCAGAGCACCAAAAATAAAGGAGGTTTCAGGAGGCCATATAATATTTCTCCCCCGACTATGCACAGAGAAAGGGGAAGAGACAGAGAAGACCAGAGAATTTAGGCCCCTTTTCAGAACAATTTGGTGGCCGATGAGGAAGAAAGAGAAACATATGAGATTGATCCTGAAATCCACTGCTTAGAAGACACTCCTCCTTTTCCTCATCTCACTCAAACAGCTTACGAAGAGTCTCTCATGGATAGTCAGCTAAATGAATTGAGCAAGGGAGACAAGGTTAGCGGCAGCAGAGGCAGGTATAACCTGAGGTATGACAAAAAGACAGCAGCACCTGATGTTCTTGAGCGGTCCACTAGAACAGAGAAACCTGTTGATGAAGTAGCAGACAGTCACATACGTAAGAAGCCTCAACCCCCCTCTCCCATTGTCCGTAATCATGTTCCTGAAATAAGATAAATCCCAAAGCTTACATCTTCTTTTAATTTCGAGCATGAGATTCAAAAGATCAGAATCCCTGTGCCCCTCACCGAGCTTATCAAACATGAAGAATTCAAAAAACGCTTCTCTGAGCTTTTGGTTATGAAGCCTCATGCCCTCCCACAGACTCCATAATCGTCCAAGATGAAAGGCCAGCAGTTGTCCTAGGTCCCATGGTAGAAGACAGAGATGATTCATCCCCTCCCTTCTACACCTCCCTGAATATACATGATAAAGTGTTGCATAATTGCCTCATGGATTTAGGAGCTTCTCATAACCTTATGCCCAAGATAGTCATGGAAGAACTGGGACTAGAAGTGACCAAGGCCTATCATGATTTGTACTCTTTGGATTCTAGGAGGGTGCAATGTCTGGGGGTCATCAAGGACTTGGTGGTTTATTTGTTTCAACTGCCCATGAAGAGTGTGGTCATGGACATTGTGGTAGCTGATGTTCCCCCCAAGTTTGGCATGTTGTTATCAAGGTCTTGGCGTAAGAGACTTGGAGGAACGTTACAGATGGATCTCACATATGCCACCATTCCAGTTTTTGGAGGGGAACACAGAAGGTTGTACAGAGAAGCCCAGCTGGCCTATATTGTCAGTGATGAAGCAAACCCCACTAATCACCCCATCTTTGCACTTGACACTGATTTAGGGTCTAGTTTGTTATAGATCACCGAAACTCCTGAGGCCCCTTTACAGATCAGAAAGCATCCCATTCTTAATCAGGAGGTACCTCCTCCAACCACCTATGTTTGGAATATGTTCTTTGATGGAGCTTCCTCCAATATAGGTGCAGGTGCCAGAGTGGTTTTCATATCGCCCTGTCAAGAAACCATATCTTTGTCATACAAGCTGGAATTCGAAATCACCAACAATGTGGCAGAATATGAAGCTCTTGTTCTGGGTATGAGGGCTGCAAAGGAAATGGGAATTAAAGAGATAGAAATATTTGGAGATGCAGAGTTGATTATCCAGCAGGTCAGAAATGCCTATCGTGCTAAAAATCCTCGGCTCAGGAATTATAGAAATGAGGTATGGGACCTAGTTGATAATTTCTTCTAGGATTTTAATATTTCTTTCATTCCGAGGGAGGAAAATACTTCAACTGATTCTTTAGCTGTCTCAGCTAGTCTACTCGAATTGCCCCTGCCACCTATGGTCAAACCTGATGTTGAAATAAAATATAGACCCTCTGTACCGGACAATGTCAAGCATTGGAAGGCGTTTGAAGATGATCTGGAAATCGAGAAATTTCTCCAAGTCGCTGATGACTTTTCTGCGTTGCACATAGATGAGGATCCTGACATGGAAAGTGACCATCACCCTAGGGAGTTTTTAAATAAAATTGCTAACCACCAGATTATTCAACTACCGAGCAATTACATTCCGAGAGGACTCATCCCGTTAGAAAGATTGTTCGATGGGAATGATGTGGCAGTGAAGGGTAGAGTTTCAGGTGATGATGCTGACGCAACTGAGTGCAACATTGGCACACCAGAGGAGCCCAAGTTTGTCAAATTGTCAATGATTTTAACCAAGGAGAAGAGGGTTGAATATACCGAGTTGCTGAGGGAGTTTGCTGATGTGTTTTCATGGACCTACGAAGACCTCAAGACTTATGACAAATCAGTCATTGAACACAAGATCCCGCTGAAGGAAGAGGCTAAGCCATTCAAGAAGAAGATGAGACCGATAAATCCCATTTTGCTACCTGTCATGGAGAAAGAAGTGAAGAAGCTGCTATATGCCCAAATCATTGTCCCCTTGAGATATTCCAATTGGGTGGCCAATTTGGTCCTGGTAAGGAAGAAAAGCAGGGAAATCAGGCTCTGTGTTGATTTCAGGAGCCTGAACAGGAGCTCGAGGAAAGATAATTATCCCCTGCCCAACATGGAGCACATATTGCAGAAGGTCACTGGCACATCTAGAATATCCATGATTGATGACTTCTCTGGTTACAATCAGATATCAGTCATGCCTTAGGATAGGGAGAAAACAACATTCACCACTCCTTGGGGCACATTCATGTACGCCAAAATGCCTTTCGGAATCATGAATGCAGGAGCAACATTTCAGCGAGCCATGGACATAGCTTTCATCAGGGAAAAAGACCAGTTCATGGTAGATCACATCACGGTCTTCTCTAGGACAGACAAGGAGCACTGCTTCCACTTGAAGAGGGTTTTCCTGAAGTGTCGAAGGTTTGGCCTATCTTTAAACCCCAAGAAATATTTGTTCGCTATGCAGGAAGGGAAGCTATTAGGCCATATAGTGTCAGTAGAGGGAGTAAGGATTGACCCTAGCAGAGTGGAAGCGCTTCAAACCCTGTCACTTCCCAGATCTAAGAAGGAAGTTCAGGCCTTTTTGGGAAAGATAAATTTTCTGAGGAGATTTGTCTCAAACTTTGTTGAGTTGGTGAAACACATCACATCCATGCTCAGGAAGGGAAATGAAGTGAAATGGACTACTGAACCCAGGGAATCTTTTGTCCAAATAAAGAGGGCACTGACTGAGGCACCTGTGCTAATCAATACTGATTATTCTAAAGATTTCCTGATTTTTTCTTTTGCTTCCTGTGATACAGTAGCAGCAGTCTTGTTGCAGAAAAATGAGCAAGGGCGAGAGAAACCTATTGCCTTCTACAGTAAGGCATTGAGTGATGCAGAACTCTGGTATGAGGCCATGGAAAAGCAGGCCTATGCCCTGGTGAAAGCTCTCAAAGCTTTCAGAGTCTATGTCTTGCACTCAAAAATCAGTGCATATGTTCCTTCAGCCTCTGTGAAGGACATTCTTACACAACTTGACATAGACGGAAGAAGAGGTAAGTGGATTGCTAAGATCCTAGAGTTTGACCTGGAAATCAAGCCCACCAAGTTGATAAAGGGGCAGGGTTTAGCCAAGTTGTTGGCTGAATCCAATTGCAAAGCTTTAGGAATTAACTTCATCAACGAGCAAGCTGAGTTATCCAACAAATGATTCTAGGGTGCCTTATCACTAGCAGCATGCGCCTGGTACAAGGACATATTGTATTTTCTGCAAGAATTGAGGCCTCCTGATGGAATGGAAAAGAGCAAGGCGAGAGATTTAAAGCTCAAAGTAGTCAAATATTGCCTCATTGACCAAGCCTTGTATTGGAAGGACCCCCAGGGGTTATTTTTAAGGTGTCTAGACCCGCAAGAGGCCCATAAGGTTATGATTGATTTCCATAGTAGTCTCTGCGGAGGTCATCATTTCTAGAAGACCACAACTCACAAGATCCTCCGCGATAGGTACTAATGGCCCACTTTATTCCCTGACGTCTGCAGAGAAATCAGAGCTTGCATCAAATGCCAGAAGTTATCAGGAAAGAAGCAGCTCAAATCTCTGCCATTAAAGCCTGTAGTAGTTTCAGCACCCTTTCAGCAGTGGGGATTGGACTTCATCTGAGAAATCCATCCTCCCTCAAGTGGCCAGCACATATGGATCCTCACCGCGATAGATTATTTCACCAAGTGGATAGAGGTTGTTCCCACCAGGAGCACTTCCCACAAAGAAATTATCAGCTTCCTGGAGGATATCATATCCATATTTGGCTGCCCTAGCAGAATTTTCACTCATAATGCCTCCCCCTTTCAGTCTGAGCCTCTGGTCAAGTTCTGTGAGCAATTTGAGATTTTTCTAATTCACTCTACTCCCTATTATCCTCAGGGAAATGGACTGGAAGAATCCTCCAATAAAAGCCTGATCAAGCTCATTAAGAAATTACTGGAAGACAATAAAAGGGCCTGGGATTTGAAGCTCAAATTTTCTCTATGGACTCATCGGGTGACAAACAAGAAGTCCCTGGGAATCTCACCTTTCCAACTTGTCTACGGAATAGAGGTCGTTTTCCGTACTCAGCTCACCTTACCTGTGGCAAAATTTCTCCAATACCTTGAAGGAGAGCCTGACAATATGGTCAGAAGGATTCATTAGATGGTGGAAGTGCAGCAGATCAGAGAGAAGGTCGTGAACAGGGCCTACGATCATCAGCAGAAGATCAAGTAGGCTTTTGACAGGAAGGGCAGAAAGAAAGAATTCAAGCAGGGTGATCTGGTGCTCAAATGGGATGCACCCAGGCAGGACAGGGGCAAGCACAGTAAGTTTGATGCCCTCTATTTTGGGCCTTTCAATATCCTTTAAGTATTTTCGAACAACACTTACAGATTACAGGATCTGGAAGGCGAAGAAGTTTTTAATGGCCTAGTAAATGGGCATTTCTTGAAAAAATGTTTTTTGTGAGCCGCAGTCGGCTCTTTTCTTTTTGTAAATATTGTTTTTGTTTTCATCTTAATAAATGACTCCATAGCCCAACAACAAGGCACTGAATCTGCAAAAGAGTCCTTAGAGCATCATAGGGACGACTCTATCCCCCATGGAGCCAAATGTTAACGATATTTCTTGTAACAGGGGGTAAAATGCAAAGAAAGGGGTTAAAAACCCACTTACCCTAAGTTTGGGATGAAAATGTGTCTGTGTTTAAGTGGAAATCAAATCTGGACGGCAAGGATTTGGGCGCCTGGATCAACGACGTGCATAGGATTCCGGAGCCCCCCACCTTTCTACCTTTAAGCAGAAGGGGGGCGTTCGGAATCGAGGGTGCACCTTTTCAACGGCTCTGATTGAAGCGAGCAGATCAATGGCGTGCGGGGTGATTCTGGACCCCCCCCGTCTTTCTACCTTTAAGCGGAGGGGGGGGGGGGTCCGGAATCATGGGCGCATCGCTCCAACGACTGTGATTAGAGAGCCCGAATCAATGGCGCACAGACAACCCTGACATCCTTTGTCCTTCTGCTTTTAACCAACGTGGGCCCCTTTCCTGTCATGTAATCTTTTGTGCCATCTATTCTCCTCCTGGTCGTGTGATGAAGCTCGCTCCCTTTAGTCATTTATTATCCTTCGACATATGTCCTCCTCCCCTTTTCTGGTCCATGTGGTCCCTCCCCCCATCTCATCATCCACTCGCCACCCGCCATGTGTCCCTCACACTTCACACGTCAGCCTTAACGTGCCCATTATATCTCAATCTCCTGCCCCCTTCACTTATTGCCTTCTTCCATGTGTCTTCCCCTATAACCTCTTTCACACGTCATCACTTCATGCCTCACCCTCATAGTCTTGGCGCCACCACTTCCGTTATGTGCCCCATCCCTCGCATTGGTCTACACGCCTATTCATCAGGTCGTTCAGCTAATCCAAGTGGCAGCGTAAAGGGTCTTCCACGTCGTAGAAGTGCCGAGTTGGCCAGGCCATCCTCAATCCTAATGAGGCCAGTTATTGAAGTAGTTGGTGGTGGTTAGACATCGCCTCCACCATAATGGGAAAGTCTGGTGACGAAATAAAGGCACGTCGATTCGCCCACGGAACTGTCAGGAGTTCGATTGCGTCTGTCATAAGTTGCACGATCATTCAGAGACGGCGGCTGCAAATTGTCAAAAGTGATCCAGACGTAATGTGTTTAATGCAACGTCTTGATTTTTTTGTTGTTGTTGTTTTGAGTATATGAAGGCGTTTTCGCCATTCGGGTATCTATCGATGGTAGAGAAAAGCTCCCGACAATAAACTTTTAATGATCATTCTAGTTCTAGGGTTGTGCATCTGTGTCTGAGATTTCTTCTTTTATGACAAACAGTTTTCCTGCTCCATCTATGTTTTCGCCTCATACCAGAGAATTCATGATCGAATGATTCGCATGAATTGTTGCAGTGATGTTATGATAAAGGATTTGTTACAGTATCATTGTACTCTCTGGTCTTCTGCATTTGAATATAAGAAGATCTTGTCTTTGGACGTTTCTTCTCACAGTCTGTTAGAAACTTGATGTCTATAACAGACCCCTGCACTCTTCTTATGCAAGTCTTCCCCCTACTCACCCTTATTACGACTCACTGTTTGAAGTTTCTCTAAGACCTCACTCGCTCATGCATGCCTGGTCTAGTTTTAGAGTTGAGACGATATTGTTCTGAGTTTGCTTCCATTTGATCATCCTTTTATAAATAAATCCTGACATTAAACTGATGGGTGTCGGGCTTTGCTCCTGCAAGCAATCCAAGAGTGACTTCCGACGCTAACACCATGCAACATCGAAGAGAAGTCTCCAGTGAAGAGTCCAGTGTAGCCACATCAAATCCCATTGAATAATTGGCATTGACTTTCCATTAACTACTTGGAATGCAACAACGTAGAACTCCATTGACCATGCAACTGGACAAACATTTTTCAGTTACCGAAGTTCACCGGAAAAATGAATTTTGAGACGGTCAATTACTGGACCTGTATCCTCTCCACATACTTCAAGACTTCCCTCGATATAGAAGAATCCTCCAAATTGAAGATCACCAGCCTACAACGTGAAGGGCTAGTGCAAAATTAGTGGGACACTCAATTGGAATATTTTGAATTGGTCGTGGAGCTCAGTACACCACAACCTCTGACATATGGTTGTATTACTTCTTGGGATGTTTTTTTTCACGCATTGCGTGAGTGCTTCTATTCCCCGGTCTATATCCAGAATCTTCTTGCCAATTGGTTGCACCTTCGCCAACTTTCAACTCAGTATGTATAAGGCTACATTGAAGTCTTCTACAAGTTGTGCATACATCTCCATAACAACGATCCCAACAGGGTATTAATCATCAAATTTAATTTTTATTTTTTTTTGCATCTCCATTGTGAAGTTGATATTTTTGACAATTCCTCTTTGGACAATGCGTTCTTACGAGTCGTGCCATAGAACGTAAGGTATCCCCTCAAATCCGATATCCTCCAAATCAAATCTAGTATGTCAAACCGTATCCTTCTCAGCCTCAATGTTACCCTTCTTCCTCACCGACGCTCCCAACTATGGTTTGGTATAATTTTCACAAGACTAACTCAAACAAATCTATTGATTGTCGAACCATAAAAAATATCCTCCCCATCAGACCCTGGTTGCAGAGATCACACCCGTTGAGTTTCCTAAACAACCAGAAGACATATCTCTCACCAACCCCACCGAAGCCGACCCATCCCTCATTCTCATGACTATGCCTGAACCAAGTCGTACTAACGTTCCCCTCATTACTCATAACTCCCAAATTAAACATAAACTTGTGACTCTCATTTTGGACAATGACATTGAAAATAATCTATTCTCCCAAGACCTAGTCCAACATCTGTAACTTCCCACCACCCCCCCACTTGAATCCCTATCAACTTGGTTGGGTACAAAAGGGAGGACCCCACATCACTATCACTTGGTGTTGCACAATAACATTTTCAATTGGCCCCTTCCACGACACCATGGTCTGCGACATATCACATTTATACTTTGTTGACCTCTTTTTGGGCCTCCCATTCCAACAATACCAACAATATGTGTACCATGCCAAATACTATCATTACAATATTCAACATGAAGGACGCACCTATGGTCTTACTTCAACGCCTCATAATCCCCCCCCCCCCCC
>ML779816.1:464420-485488 GCA_009831015.1 Picea engelmannii
CCATAGAGACATTTCTTTATGTTTGTCCCACCATTTTCATCCTAAGAACCCTCACTAATTTGACACTTCGAATCATACTCTTCTCTGATCCAGCTAGAAATTGGTGGCCACCCACCTATTCTAATTGGCTCCTTTTTGAAATTTTTATTTCAACATGTTCTTCTCTACTTCTTTGTAATTGTGGGTTCTATGCTTCTGGGGCTATCTAGATCCCTACACATCTTCTAAGTGGATATTTGGGGCCTCCCACCTAATACAAATGGATTATTTTGTATTTCTTCATGTCAACACATCTTGTTGTACATCCAGGGATGTTTTGGGTCCCTAAACAATGTTATTTTGGCTCACCACAGTTAAACTATAGACAGAGTCAAATTTTGATGAAGTAATTCATATTTCTCGAAAATACCTTTCCAACGAGATATCACGTGCCTAAAATGGAGATCGTATGCAAAAGTTACGACCCCGGGAATTTAATGTACTAACTTACCTAAATGGGGCACACATGAGTTTTGGTGTTTCATCTCCTAGGGTTAGGTTTTTGGCTATTTAACATAAAAAGGCCTTCAGAGCCTCATTGTAATCATCTTCTTGCAAATGAGCATATTCATCACATCTCTTCTCAGAGATAAAGCTTCCACCATTCTAGAGAGTCTTGTACTATGTAGTTTTACAGTCTCTTTACAATTCTTTCATTAATAGAAATCAAGTATTTATGTATTTCTTTATTTCTAGAAATTTTCATGAGTAGTTCATTGTAATTTCTCTACTTTCATTTCGTTCCAAACACAATCTGGATCAATGGTATCAGAGCATGCTACACTTTATCATTTTTCAGCGCATGTCCCTGACGAGGTCTGAGTATAGCCAATTGTGTCCCGAGTATGTCTCTCTTGAGTAGAATCACTCTCACATGCCTAAGAAATCCTTGATGGAGGCAGAAAATAAAAACAACAGAGAAAAATATGTTATTAACCCGTTCCTTGAGAAATATCTTGTGCGACAGAGGGATGAAATGATGGAGATTTTTTAACACATTATTCAATGCCTGCCGATAGAAACATGCACATCTTCATCAAGACTCCATTTTGGAGGAACCTCTCCCTTCAAGGTACAAGTCAATTTTTATATTCCCATATTTCAAGGTCAGATAGATGTGGATGCCCTAGAAAAATGGTTGACTTTATTAGAATGTTATTTCTCTTTTCAAAAAAATTCCAACAGGGAAAAGATCACCTGGGCACTCCTCAAGGATCTCCCCCATGTCAAATATTGGTGGGAAACTTACTTGGAGCAAAGTTCCATAGAGGAATATAGAATATATGGGGTTGATCCCACTTGGGATTTTTTTTTGGATGTGGTCAAAGAACAATACTATCATGTTGATAACTATGAAGACCATTACATGAGATGGACCACACTATGGCAAGAGAAGAGACAAACAATGTCGTGGTTTACAAGTACTTTCCATACCTTGCACACTAAGTTGGGTATCGAGGACTCTAAGTGACATATGATTTAGAAATACCGTGGGGATATGCATAGGTACATCCAAACCAAAATTTATTTCCTAAGCATATCATCAATGGGAGCTTCGTATCGATATGGTGTCAAAACCGAGCACAAATTTAGGAACTAGAACAAAGAGGAATTCAGGTCTTTAAATCTGAAACAACCAAAGCATGGTAAATATGACCCTAAAAAACAACCTCTAGACAACCAATCCAATACACAAGACAAAAAGGGAAAAGGGAAGAGAAAGAATGGCACTGGGAAGTGGTGTGACTTCCACAAAATCCCCTGGAACAACACCGATGAATTTTTCTCGAAACATTCATTGGTGGTCAAGGTCAAAGACACGTAGTCGAACCCTGATTAAGAATTCAATACAGAAAATATTGAAAACAGAAAGATCATCGATGTATATCCCACTTCTATTGTTGCGACCACAACAATTCAACCAAAAGAATCAGTAGATCCTGAAGATGGGGACTGCCTCTTCCATTCATAGATGTGGGTGAAGGGGGCCTCGTTACATTTCAATGTTGATAATGGAAACTAGAAGAACCTCATCTAATTTAAGGTCATCAAAAAGTTGGGGTTATCAATAACACCACACCTGCAACCATACAACATCAGGTGGCTTCACCTAGGAAGAGATTTGTGTGTTAGCCAACAATGTCTCCTATATTATGGCATCCAACCCTTCAATGATGAGGTAGTGTCTGATGTTTCCCCTCTTGATGTCTGTGATGTGATTTTGGGGCAACCATATATGTGGAGACGTGATGGTGTCTATGAGTCTAGACCCCGTAGTGTCATTATTACTCTAGGAGGTCATCTCTATCAGATACCAGAGGTAGTTCTGACTACTTCTCCACCAAAATAGTGTTGCAAGGTAATCTCTCATACTGCAAAATTCATCCTCTTCACTATTTGTTCAAAGGATGCACAGAAGACTGCTATAACCACTGCATCCTCAGCACCTTCTATCCAACAACAACAAATTATCAAAGAGAAAGAAGATAATGTTTCTTCACCTTCAATGGTGCTTATGGAATGCCGCATCAAACCCATAGACAATAGGTTGGTTGAGGATATTCAACCCCGCTAGCAACCATTTTTTGACATTATTCCATAGACCAAGCAACACAACTTCTCTTGCAAAGCATGTAGCTCACCAAGGTTCATGTGATATCACCCCCCAAAAAAATATATATATTTTTGGAATTTAAATTTGCTGGAAATTTATTTCCGTTTTTAGTAAATTTGAATTTGGAAAAAATTTTGCGAGTTATGGCAATTCCAAATTTCGAATTTGATAATTGTGATTAATTATTATGATTGTTGGGTAGAGTTCTGATTGGACTCAACTAACTATTTGACTATGACACTTGTATAGAAACAGAATAATTATATTAATTGCAGGAGGACAAATGGAACAACCATGTTAAAATCAACTGACCATGACTCCATGAGTGGGGACCATGTTGGAACTACCTCTGTGTTGGTTATTACAAGTGGAAAATCACAGATTTGGCCATTGGCATCCCTTGAAAATCAGGGATTTAGAAAGTTGCAAAAATCCCTAAGGGAGGGAAAAAGACCTGGGCAAAATTGATAAATAGCATATGAAAGGAGGCAGGATGCTGCCAAGTATGTTGGGGGGGGGAATATTTTTGACCTCTCTTGTTGTTATGAACACTATGGATTAAGTGTGAGGTAAGAGAAGTCAGCTGAAATGTATTTTCCTTGCTCTTCTGAGCACTGTTGAGTAAGTGTGAGGCAAAAGGATAACTGTTGGAATTGAAGGACATTGCTGAGGAGGAGTTTTGAAGTTAGCCCTCATGGATTCATGGTCAGGCTAGGGGGTGAACCAGGCAAGTCATTTGGATGCCCTGTTCTACGGTTGGGAGGAACATGGTTGTTACCTTTGTCTTCTCGCAATCTGCTTCAGATATGTTGCTCTACTCCTTTTCTATTTGAATGATTTTATATCTGATGCAATATATTTGTTAAATCGAAACTGAAATGATTTCCTTTTTTTGTTCGAATGATTTGATATCTGATGTCATTTATTTATTAAATCTGAATGCACGATAGAATTGGCCTTTTATTGGTTATGATAGTTAAAAGGATTTATGCATGGTTAAATTCTGGAAGAAATCTCCTCTAAATTAGTGTCACTGTTATTTTCTTTTTTATTTGTTTTTTGAGTGAAACCAATGCCAAGATTGTCATATGGGGAGTGGAAGTTATGCTGAAATTTCATTAATGTATGGATAATGTTGGGAACAACATTATGAGTTTTGTAAACTATGCTACTTTTTCTTTTCCTTTAAACAGACTGTGTAGAGGCAGATCTGTAGTTGAGGTAGGAAGACCGACTATTACACTAGTTTCCCTTACAGTTTTGTGTATGTAACACGCGATTTAAAACTCCTACCAGCCCTTGGGCCTAAACAATGAAGAATGTACATATATATATACATATATTATTCTGGAAGAAAAACAAAGAATCAAAACTTTACTCAGACCATTATATCCAATCTAAATAATCGTTATTGCATATTTAAACCACCTTGGCAATAATTATAAGGAAATACGAAATAAGATAAAGTGTTTTAGTATTTAGATCTAACATAAGTTGATCCAACATCTAGCGTTTGAAAACAGGGTCTGTCTTCAAGGAAATAACCCTAGTAGTTGAAATTTAGGGCATAACGAGACTGAACGGTAATCGGTTATCAAATATTTCATTTTACTCTAACGAATAGGAAAATCCTGTAGAAGAAATTTCTACTAAAGTTATACTGTAACCACCAGGACCAAATCCCCAGTTACCCTTGGGAAATTTTTTCCCCCTGTTTCCAAACCCGATAAGAGTCTGAGGGAATCGAATTTGAATGACCCTTTTATATTTGGCAACTGTAATGCTCCGTAAGCACAAGAGTTCAGAGACACTTAATCAGGACTTGTACCGAAAAATTAACTTAGACTTTTGTTTAATGGTTTAAAACTTAGAGATCAAAATGGTGTGAAATGTCGAAGTCAATCGGGTTTCGGTGATTACAAACGCTGAACACAAAAGACAAAAGACCAAGTTGTTTGTCGAATCGCGAAATGCGAAGAGACTGGGGACCCAACATTTCAGGATTTTGGGATTTCGGGGTTTACGAACCCCTGATGCACAAACAAAATGAATTAAGAAGTGCCAAATTGTGAAATTCGAAAGGAATGTGGGCCTAGCACTTCAGAGTTTCAGAGTTCGGGATTTTAGGGTTTCACGATTCAGGATTTCATGACTCCGACGACAACTTTTCTAGGCCCTTCAAACTCTCGGGACCTGAAATGCCAAAAAATGGGCTTAACGGGTCTTGGCCTTTTCACATTTCGGGTTTTGCGACTCTAGATGCAACGTTCTAGGCCTTCAAACCCCCAGGACCCGAAATGCCTTAAAGGGTCTTGATGGGTTTTTGGCCCTTTCGCATGAGATCAATGGTTCCAATTCTTTCGAGATTTCACAAATTGGAAGTTCGTGATGCAGGGACTCCAAAAATCCCTTACTGCTCCAAACCCTGAACTCTGATATAGCGAAGTTCAAAGTGCCAGATCAATGACTCTTGTTGCTTCTCATCCAACGGTCACTACTCTTCCTGAGCTTCTAAATGCTAAAAGACGATCAGTCTTAACCTTCCCACAAATCTATGAGATCCAACGGTTCATGGGATTTCAGTACTTCCCCACTAAGAAATCTCACCATTTGTTCACTCCGCTCAAGGATCTCTAGCGAAAATGACTTAGTGTACTCCACCTGAACTTAACCTCTGCGAGACGATTTTGATCTCTGCCTCCCTTCGAATACTTCAAAGGTGCTATCCCTTTGAGCTTTATCTCTCTGAACATCAAAGGTTCCTTCGACCTAAGTTTATACATTGCCTATATACAAAGAAATATGTTGGAGTAGTTTAAGAATCAAGGGAAGTGATAGAATTATGGAAAGAATTTCCCCACATAAGCTTTTTGGTTCAAAGTAATATAGACTAGTGTAAAAATGACATTATGGACAGAAATGAATTTTACCTTCTCTTAATTTCTAAGCCTAAACGAAATAAAATTATGTCATAGGAAAAAAAAAAAAATTATGGTGAATTTGAGGTTCATTACATATGGTATTAGAGAAAAAATTACAACACTGGGCCTAAACAGGTCCACATTAATTTCTTAGTATATATTATGATTTATGAAAAAACTAATAAATCTTGTGGTTACAGGCAGAAAACCTTTTTGTTTTGTGTTGATTATGGAAGATCAAGAAGGTGCAGAAATCAAGATGGAAGGGAATTTGCAGCAAGGACCTCCTAGAGATCCAAGACAGAACAATGATAGAAGCTCACCCACAGAGGTGTTGGAAACAATGAGGAATCTTATTGTTGAACTGCAAGTTTTCAAGGCCGACAATGAAAAATCCCGTTGCATAGTATAGTAACCAAGAAAATCCCAAAAGATGATAACCATGATGAGGAGGTCAACAAAAGGGCCTCCAAGAATTTCGGTACGGAAACAGAAAAAGGAGACAATTCGTCTGAAGGTACACCTTCAACTGAGGACAAAACTATACCAGACAGAAAAATAAAACAAGTAGACCACCTTGAAGGAGAATTTAAGAAGATTAAACTAGCTACCTTTGATGGAGAATCTAGGACAGGAGAAGAAGCTAAGGCATGGTTGTTGGACATCAAAAAAATACTTTCAGATCTAAAACTATTCCAGCAACATGAACGTCAGAATGGCCATCTACAATCTGAAGGGGAATACCAGCATTTGGTGGCAAGACCTGAAGTTGGCTAAGGTCCTAAAGGAGAAATAGTGGGAATGGTCTGACTTTAAGAAGTATTTCAAGAAACAATACCTTTTTGAAAGGTATTATGAAAGAAAGACGAAAGAATTTTATGAGTTATGACTCAGACAGATGACAATGGAGGACCTTATAAAAAAAATTCTGGAACTACTATGGTTCATACCGTACATCTAGAAGGATAAGGTAAAAATCCAACGATTCTTAAGATGTTTATCAGAGGCCTACCTGGACATAATTGAGTTTAACAACACCAAATCCTTGAGTGAGGTATTCAGGAAAGCACGAATGTGATATGACCAATATAAATAGCGGGTAGAGTTTCTCAAGACCTGGAAGGATAAGAAGCAAGATCAAATGAACCAACGAAAGAAGGGATACCAGCCAGCTCCTTATCAGAATGCAGCAAAAAGTTTCCCAAGGAACTATTTTCACTCCAATCATCTGAATATGCAAGGTAGCGGTAAACCGGTAAACCTGAGAATGAAGAAGTTTGGGGACAACTCCCGTGAGCCACTAAAGTGTTGGGAGTGTGGAGAGCCTCATCTAAGGAGGAACTATCCACATTTAATTGCATCCAATAGAACTATTGTTCACAATTTGCATGAAGCCTCAACAGTGGGAGACATGGGCAGAAGTTTGCATCGGATAAATGCATCCATAGATGGTCAACAAGCTGACCACTAGTCCTTGGTGGTAGAAATCGAAGGTAAAATCAATGACACTTGAATTTCTATTTTAATTGACCCTGGAGCTACATTAAGTTATATTACTCCCGATGAAGTAGAGTCGAATAAACTTAAGAAATTGAAGCACCTAAAATCATGGCTTGTGCAACTAGCAATATGTACTAAAAGAAAAGTAGTTGACTTTATTTCTGATCTTGAGTTCAGTTTATATGGTCAAAGGATAAGGACCAATCTAAACATCCTACCACTAGGATCTTATGATATGATTATCAGGATGGATTGGTTGGAACAACACAAAGCAGTACTAGACTATTATACAAAGATACTTAGCTATAAAGATAATTTTGGCACTATTAGAATAGCCCAAGGCATACCAAAACCTGTATCAGTCAGACAAGTTTCAGCGATGCAACTCAAGAAATGTATTAGAAAGGGATGTCAATTTTATTCCATCCAAGTGACGAATCTATTAGAAAAAGAAGGTAAGCCCAAATTAGAAGACTTTGATGTCCTACGTGAATTTAGAGACATGTTTTTGGAAGAGATACCAGAATTACCTCCAAGAAGGGAAATAGATTTTTCCATAGACTTACTACCCGGATCAACCCCTATCTCAAAATCACCCTATCGAATGAGTCTACCAGAACTGACAAAATTAAAAATATAATTATAGGAATTGTTGGACAAAGAGTACATTAGACCGGCTGTCTCACCATGGGGAGCACCAGTCCTATTTGTGAAAAAGAAAGACGGTACTCTAAAACTATGTATCGATTATAGACAACTGAACAAAATGACTATTAAGAACAAATACCCCTTAACAAGGATAAATGACATGTTCAATCAAGTGGGTGGGGCCAAGATCTTTTCAAAGTTGGATTTACGATCCGGTTATCATCAAATTAGGATAAAAGACGAGGACATAAACAAAACAACTTTTCGGACAAGTTATGTACACTACGAATTCATAATCATACCTTTTGGACTCACTAAAATGCCAGCCACGTTTATGTGCCTGATGAACAGTATTTTTAGTCAATACTTAGACAAGTTTGTGGTAGTATTTATCGACAATATTCTGGTCTATTCAAAAACGGAGGAAGAACATGATGAACACTTAAGGATAGTGCTGCAAACATTGAGAAAACACAAACTGTACGCCAAATTTGACAAGTGTGACTTTTATCAAAAAGAAATACAATATCTAGGACATGTAATTTCAGCAGAAGGCATTGGCGTAGACCCGAAGAAGACAAAATCCATTATGGAATGGCCAGTACCTAAGGATGTAGCATATATCCGGTCATTCATGGGAATCACCGGATATTACTGTAGGTTTATAGAAGCATTTTCCAAGTTATCCTACCCTATCACATCATTGAAAAAGAAAGCGACCAAGTTTAATTGGTCCCAAAAGTGTCAAGACAGTGTTAACAAGATGAAATAATTATTGACATCAGCGCCCATTTTGAAGGTAGCAGACCCAGATAAAGACTTCACAGTATATGTTGATGCAAGTAAAGAGGCACTAGGTGGTGTCCTAACTCAGGATGGACACGTTATTTGTTATGAGTCTCGGAAATCAAAGGAACATGAGCAAAATTATGTCACTCACGACTTACAATTGGCAGTGGTAATACACGCATTAAAAATGCGGCGACACTACATAATGGGAAGGAAATTTCTACTATTGACGAATTATAACGGCGTGAAATATTTGTTTCGTCAACTAGATCTCAATGCAAGGCAAGACAGATGGTTATCCTTCTTGAATGAATTTGCCTTCGAAGTCAGACATATCAAGGGAAAAGAAAATAAAGTAGCAGACACTTTAAGCAGAAGAGTCCATGGGTTGTTTGAGGTAAATATCAACAGGGCAGAAAGTGATCTGGAACAAAAGGTAAGGACGGTCGGTATTAGCGACGGAAATTACACTAATATGATGGAAGAATTACAAAACAGTACTACAGACTCAGATAAACCAGATCTAAGTATCGACAAGAAGGGATTATTACAATTTAAAAATAGACTTTACATACCAGATTCAACAGAGTTAAAATTAACAGTTTTGGACGAAGTGCATAAGAAACTGTATTCTGGTCATCCAGGTTACCAAAAAACAATAACAACAC
This sequence comes from Picea engelmannii, assembly GCA_009831015.1. Classification (NCBI taxonomy): domain Eukaryota; kingdom Viridiplantae; phylum Streptophyta; class Pinopsida; order Pinales; family Pinaceae; genus Picea; species Picea engelmannii. The sequence goes on from ML779816.1 coordinate 473,600, forward strand.
TTACAAAACTATTTTACTGGCCTATTATGAAAGGTGAAACAACAAAATACTTGGCTAGGTGCCAGGATTGTCAACAGGTTAAGGCCAAACACCACCATCCAACCGACCTATTATAGCCATTACCAGTACCAGAATGGAAATGGGAGACCATATTGCTGGACTTTATAACCATGGATGATTTTAGGGGCTAAATTTCGCTCATGGGCTAATTTTCCATGGTTTTTCCAAAAATGAGATTCACTATTTTAAAAATGATTCGCCCAAATTCTATAGGATAAAATTATTTTACCTTAAAAATCGCCAAAATTTTCTAAAAACTATATAAAATCCTTATAAATTTGAATATTTTTACAAAAATATCGCCAAACATTTATAGTTGGGATATGAAGGATTAGTAATATTGGCCAAGGTTTCTACATTTTAAAACAAATTTCCATCCTTAAAATCATCCCTATTTATAACAGGTTTGCCTAAAACTTAGAAACAAAATGATTCTATCATGGTTGTAATCGAGAAACTCAGTAAGTCTGCACACTTTAGTCCTATAAATTCTACTTTTAAAGCTATAAACATTGTTGAAATATTCATGAAAGAAATTTTTAGACCGCATGGTATTCCTAAAATGGTGATTTCAGATAGAGACGTAAAATTCACATTCACTTTTTGGAAGGAATTGTTTGCAGGGCTAAATACTAATTTGAATTTCAGTACGAGTTATCATCCCCAAATGGATGGGAAAACTAAAAGGACAAACCAAATCATAGAGGATATGATTCACATGTATGTAATAACAAAACTGAACAAGTGGGAAGACTACCTACACCTCGTAGAATTTGCATATAACAATGTGTACCAAACTTCGGCTAAGTTGATCCCTTTTGAAATACTGTATCGCAAAAAGTGTACAAATCCAATTAGCTAGGATAACCCGACTGAACGACTCATGGTTGGACCAGAGATGCTCCAAGAAATGGAGAACATGGTAAGGAAGGTACAACAGAACTTGAAAGAAGCACATGATTGACAAAAAAGCTATGCAGATCAGAAAAGAAGACACTTGGAATTTCAAGTAGTAGCCCATGTTTATTTGAAGGTCAAAGCCCAAAAAATCTCATTGAAGTTAGGGAACTATGCCAAGCTGGCACCCAGGTTTTGTGGGCCCTTCGAGATACTAGCTCGAATTGGACCTGTAGCATATCAACTTGCACTTCCAGCTAATCTAAGAATTCATAATGTATTTCATGCTTCTTTGTTGAAAAAGTATATTCATGACCCCACTCATAGGATTGATTGGGACTTGGTGCAGGTGGAACCAGAGGGCAAGTTCTAGGTGGAACCCCTATGCATTTTGGACCGGAGAGAGATAGATCTTCGAAACAGATTCGTCTCTCAGGTAAAGGTGCAATGGAAGCAATTTAGTCCTGAGGAGGCCACTTGGGAATTGGAAGGAGATTTGTGGAAATCTCATCCAACACTATTCCAAGAAAGGAACGAAGACTGAGGACAATGTTTTACTGAAGGGGGAAAGGATGTGATATCCCCCCAATATATATATATATATATATATATATATATATATATTTGGAATTTAAATTTGTTGGAAATTTATTTTCATTTTTAATAAATTCGAATTTGGAAATTTTTTTGCCAGTTATGGAAATTCCGAATTTCAAATTGGATAATTGTGATTAATTATTATGACTGTTGGGCAGATTTCCGATTGGACTCAACTAACTATTTGACTATGACACTTGTATAAAAACAGAACAATTATATTAATTTCAAGAGGAAAAATATAACAACCATGTTAAAATCAGCTGACCATGACTCCATAAGTGGGGAACATGTTGGAACTACCTCTAGACTAGTTATTACAAGTGGCAAATCAGAGATTTTTCCATTGGCAGCCCCTGAAAAATCAGGGATTTAGAAAGCTACGAAAATCCCCAAGGGAGGGAAAAAGACCAGGGAAAAATTAATAAATAGCATATGAAAGGATGCAAGACGCTGCCAAGAATGCTAGGGGAAAAAATATGTTTGAGATCTCTTGCTGTTATGAACACTACGGATTGAGTGTGAGGCAAGAGGAGTCTACTGAAACGGATTTTCCTTGCTGCTCTGAGCAATGTTGAGTAAGTGTGAGGAAAGATGATAACTGTTGGAATTGAAGGACATTGTTAAGGAGGAGTTTCCAAGTTATCCCTCATGGATTCATGGTCAGGCTAGGGGCTGAACTGGGAAAGTGATTTGGCTACCCTGTTCTACAGTTGGGAGGAACGTGGTCATTCCCTTTGTCTTCTCGCGATTGGGTTCAAATATGTTTCTCTACTCCTTTTCTATTTGAATGATTTTATATCTGATGCAATATATTTGTTAAATCAGAACTAAAATGATTTCATTTTTCTGTTCGAATGATTTGATATCTGATGTCATGTATTTATTAAATTTGCACGCACAATAGAATTGGCCTTTTATTGGTTATGATAGTTAAAAGGATTTATGCATGGTTAAATTCTGGAGGAAATCTCCTCTAAATTAGTTTCACTGTTATTTTCTTTTTTATTTGTTTTCTGAGTGAAACCAATGCTGAGATTGGCATATGGGGAGTGGAAGTTATGATGAAATTTCATTAATCTAATTGTATGGATAATCCCGGGAACAACATTCTATGTTTTGTAAACTATGTTACTTTTTATTTTCCTTTAAATAGACTGTGTAGAGGAAGATCTGTAGCTGAGGTAGGAAGACCAATTATTACACCAATTTCCCTTACAGTTCTATGTATGCAAGAGGCGATTTAAAACTACTACCATCCCTTGGGCCTAAACAATGAAGAAAGTACATATATATATACATATATTATTCTGGAAGAAAAACATAGAATCAGAACTTTACTCGGACCATTATATCCAATCTAAATAATCGCTATTGCAGATTTAAACCACCTTGGTAATAATTATAAGGAATGTTGAAATAAGATAAAGTGTTTTAGTATTTAGATCCAACATCTAGCTTTTGAAAAAAGGGCTTGTCTTCAAGGCAATAGCCCTGGTAGTTAAAATTTAGGGCATAATGAGACTGAATGGTAATCAGTTATCAAATATTTCATTTTACTCTAACGAACAGGACAATCCTGTAGAAGAAATTTCTGCTAAAGTTATACTATAACCACCTGGACCAAATCCCTAGTGACCCTTGGGAATTTTTTTCCCTCTATTTCCAAACTCGATAAGAGTCTGAGGGAATCGAATTTGAATGGCCCTTTTAAATTTGGCAACTGTAATGATCTGTAAGAACAAGAGTTCGGAGACGCTTAATCAGGACATGTACTGAAAAATTAACTTAGACTTTTATTTAATGGTTTAAAACTTAGAGATCAAAATGATGTGAAAGGTCGAAGTCAATCGGGTTTCGGCGATTACAAATGCCGAACACAAAAGAAAAAAGACCACGTTGTTTTCCAAATCGTGAAATACAAAGAGACTAAGGACCCAACATTTCAGGACTTTGAGATTTCAGGGTTCGGGATTTCGGCGTTTACGAACCCCTAATGCACAAACAAAATGAATTAAGAAGTGTCAAATTGCGAAATGAGAAAGGACTGTGGGCCCAACACTTCAGAGTTTTAGAGTTCAGTATTTCAAGGCTTCGCGATTCGAGATTCCGTAACTCCAATGGCAAATTTTCTAGTCCCTTCGAACTCCCAAGACCTGAAATACTAAAAAAGGGTCTTAACAAGTCTTGGCCTTTTCACATTTTGGGGTTTCACGATTAGAGATTTTGTGACTCCAGATGCAACGTTCTAGGCCTTCGAACTCCCGGGACCCAAAATGTCGAAAAGGGGCTTACTGGGTTTTTGGCCCTTTCGCATGAGATCAATGGTCCCGATTCTTTCAGGATTTCATAAATTGGGAGTTTGCGATGCAGCGACTCCAAAAATCCCTTGCTGCTCCAAACCCTAAACTCCGAAATAGCGAAGTTCAAACCGCCAGATCAACGACTCCTATTGCTTCTCATCCAACGGTCTCTACTCCTCCTGAGATTCTGAACGCTAAAAGACTATCAGTCTTAACCTTCCAACAGATCTACGAGATCGAATGGTCCATGAGATTTCAGTACTTCCCCACGAAGAAATCTCACCATTCGTTCACTCCGCTCAAGGATCTCTAGCCGAAATGACTTAGCGTACTCCACCTAAACTTGACCTCTGTGAGACAATTTTGATCTCTACCTCCCTTTGAATACTTCAAATGTGTTATCCCTTCTGAGTTTTATCTCTCTGAACATCAAAGGTTCCTTCAACCTGAGTTTAGACCTTTCCTATATACAAAGAAGTATGTTGGAGTAGTTTGAGAATCAAGGGAAGTTATAGAATTATGGAAAGAATTTCTCCACATAATATTTTTGGTTCAAAGTAATCTAGACTGGTGTAAAAATGACATTATGGAAAGAAATGAATTTGACCTTCTCTTAATTTCTAAGCTTAAACAAAATTAAATTGTGTCATAGGAAAAAAAATAAAAATTATGGTGAATTTGAGGTTCATTACTGTTCAGATTCAGAGCATGCTTTCCCCTCTTACTTAGTCACTCAATGCAATGGATACCATGGCTTCCTAAGGGGTGAGGATTGATCCAGGTGGATATTGGTGGCCCTGTTCCAACTAGCTCCTTTTGCCAGTTTTTAGTTCAACACGTTCTTCTGTACTTCTTTGTAATTGTGGGTTCTACATTTATGGGGCTATCTTGAGCCCTACACATCTTCCAAGTGGATACTAGTGGCCTCCCACCTAATCCAAATGTCTTATTTTTTATTTTTTCATGTCATCGCATCTTGATGTACTTCCAAGGCAGTTTTAGGGCCTTAAACAGTTTTATTTTGGTTTTGCACAGTCAAACTATAGACAGATTCAGAGTTTCATGGCGTAATGCATAGTTCTCAAAAATACCTTTCCAAAGGGCTATCACGCACCTAAAAGGAAGATCATATGAAAAAACTACAACACTACAAATTTAATGTACTAACTTATCCAAATGGGTCCCACATGACTTTTGGCATTTCATCTCCTAGGGTTAGGTTTTTGGATGTCTAGGGTTTCGACATTCCTATTTAACATAAATAGGCATTCAAAGCCTCATTGTAATCATATTCTTGCGAATGAGCATAACTTTCACATCTCTTCTCAAAGATAAAGATGTCAGCATTCTAGTGAGTCTTGCACTCTGTATTTTTATAGTCTCTTTACAATTCTTTCATCAATAGAAATCAAGTATTGTTTTATTTCACTATTTCTAGCAATTTTAATGAGTATTTCATTGTAATTTCTCTACATTCATTGTGTTTTGAACATAATCCGGATCACTCTCCTCCCGAAATTTTCCAATGTCTCTCAGTCTTCCACCCTATCGATCCCTTGCTCAATCCATCGATCTCATTCATGACACCTCATTACCCAATTCGCCATAATCTCAACCAGTTAACCAAGACACTATCAAACGTCCTCTAGTTACCACTTACCATGCCCTCACCCAAGACACAATTAAATATTGTTATCCCTTACCTTATATTGCCTCTTAGTTTGCGATTGGAGCGATGTGTAAATAGGGAGGTCACTCAGTGACTTACCACTCCCAGACCCTATCCACAACCAAATTCAATTATTGCCACTATGCCAAAGAATTCTACCCCATTATGTAGGATTTGAAGAAATGGCACCCTTACAAAGGGCCACGCACTCTTCCACTGGCTTATCACCTTTCAAGGTCTATCTTGGTTTTCATTCTCTAGTGCCCACAGTGATGTCTGTCATTTAGGCTCCATCGGGAGTAGCACAACAATTCCAAGAACAATAGGATGACCATAGTGTCATTCATAATTTATCACAACAGCACACTTGAGTTGTAGTTTCCTAGCCAGTAACACAAAATCGTTCCAAGTAACATCATGCTTCATACTTGGTTGATAAACACTCTTAAACAATGCCAAACTCTAGTGTAGGCCCAGTGGATGACAATTGAGACAGTACAACAAAAGGTTCCCTCTATTGGTGGTGGAAGGAGGGACACTTCCAGATATAAATAGGGAGGAATTGGGCCACCACAAAGGGCTTCCCCCTTCAATTGGAGCAACAGAAAGTACGTCAACATTCGTTAGACAATGAGCAGAAGAGAATCAATAGTAAGTAGCAAGCAAGGAGATCAAGGGAATAACTTCTATGCTATTTTTCGGATCTATTTCATCGTCAGTTAGTCCCATATTTGTAATAAAATATTTTCCAGTCTAGGTAAGCAAGACGATGTATAATATAAATTCTCACTCAGATTGTGTCAGTAATTGTTGCGGGAAATTTCTCTCATCAGTCTGAATGCGCAGAAAATAATGCAGAAATTACCATTGTAATGAGTATCCATGTATTATTAAAGGGGGCATCTTTCTCTAATTCAATTGTTGAAACTTTTTATGAATATCCTCTCCCCCTTTTCTATGTTTGAGTAATTTTTTGTTTTTGTGTGTGAGTAAGATTGCTCCGCACCAAAGGAACTAGTGAGCCCCTGCAATTGATCATGTTTTCCTTTTTTCATGGGTCTTTCTGGAGGCAGTGTGTATTGGCACAGTAAGTGTTTCCTCCTCTCTCCATTCCTCATGATGTTTTTTGGTTGTGTGGGAAGAAGAAAAACAATCCATCAATCAATGGTACAAGTGTATGAAATTGATGTTTCCTCCTCTCTCTATCATTCATGTTTTTCTTTTTTGTTGGGCATTTTTGGAAGCATTGTGAATTGGAAAAGGGTGCATGCCTCTCTCTGGAAGTGAGGTCGTTGGTATTAAGTGCACCCTCCACAAAACAGATGTGGCATCATTTGGATTGAGTCGCTCTTGCTGAGTACGACCTCTACAAAATGATTTAAAGTGCGTCCTTTGAAGGTTGTCTCTGTCATTTAGTTCATGCATCATTGTGGAGGATGTATTGAATGATGTTGAGGGATGGGACTATGTGAATTACATGATGGATATGGATGAAGGTTTTGGGAGAAAAATATTTTAGGGATAGATATCAAGTTAAGGATACAGTTAGGGTTATGACAGGGTGAAAATCTAGGTCTCTTATCAAATGTGTGTTTTACAACAAGGGAATGAAGAATGGTTTGGTATAAATATTTTCTCTCAAACAAAGCTACTTTGTTACAAAAAAAAAAAAAAACTAGAACTAAATTTGATCACAAAAGCGTAACATAGATCTCTAATAAAAAGTTAGAGGTGGAGCTTGGTGAATACGTTAATGAACTACTATACAATTATTCTTGAAGCTTGATGCAACTATGGCCACCTACACATTAATTTATATAAATATCATAGAGGATGAAAACACCTAGTAAAGACTAGTACAAAGAATCTCATGTAGTGATGTTTGTAGGTGCAATTCTAGGAGAATGCTCTTCATTTAACTCTTCATATACCTCAACTAAATTTTGGTGAGACTACCACAAAGTTTGAGAAAGTCCCTCTAAATGTTCCCTCCAATAAGGAGTCATTGTTGGACAATTCAATCATAGTTGGGAAAGTTTGGAAATAGGAAGTAAGAATTCGTATTAAGGAATACAAAAAAAATCAATGCATCTAGCCACCATATTAAGGTAATGATATTCTAATATCTAATTGGAATTTGGAGCTAGAATCTCTAGGATACATCTTGATATTTTCCCATGTGTTGTAAAATGATATTTTCATCTTAAAAGTACCAAGTGTTAAGAGGATCCATTAAGAGAGAGAGTGGGAGAGAAAGAGTGTGTAAGAAATAAATAATGGTGTAGGTGAAACCCTGGCATATGTATTTGGTTAGAGTTTGTATCAACAAGCGTGTTTTGAGAGCTAAAGAGGGTGGCATGACCCTGGAAAAGGCCTAGGGTTGGAGGGGAGCCTTTAAAATCCCCCCCAAAATGGTGATTACACAAAGACATAAGGCATGGGGTGGAAGGTTATCTTCAAAAACCCTAACAATAGTGATGTAGCATAAGAGAAGGGGTTTGGGTTGGATGGACACCTCTACAAAAACTCAAGAATGATGAGATCTTTCTAGACAGTAAGGATAACGAAGAAAAATAAGAAGTATATTGAATAATCGTTTGTTGGGTGGAACCAACATGTAAGAGAACTATCTCAAATAGGTAAATCAAGTCGAGGATGGACCTCAAAGAACCCAAAAGCCTAGACATATGAGCCAAGGAAGAGGATGATGGCATGTAGGGTGGAGGGTGGCCTCTATAGAATCCAAAATCTAAGTGAAAAGGAGTAGGAAAGGATCTTATTTCTTTGATAAAAAATGATAAGAAACAACAATTAAAATATATAACCAACCCAAAACTTGATATTCTTGATCTGATGGAAATAATGTATTTTGAGAAGAATAATAAATCATAATAGATGAGAATAGCTTGCTCAATTTTATCAATGAGAAAAATATCTTTCTCATAGGATTACATAGCTCCTCAATTCCAAAACCCTAACGTAAGGATTCATGCCACTCAAAACTAAAAACAAATGTTATAGGAACATGCACAAGAATGAAATTTGTAAAGTGATGCCCTAATTAACTAACCCCTAACAAAACAATTAATTAAGAAATCGAGGAGTATGTATAAGGCGTCACCCTCAATGGGGTGACACCCCTCATCAATGTTTTTTTTTTTCCAGACTACATAAACCATAACTTATCAAACCATATTTATAAAAAACATTATATCATTTCTCTTAGACAATAACCCATTTATTTCTTGTTAATATCTTTAAAAATTGGTAAGAACACCATCTTGTCACTTGTGCATCATTAACAATAATTAAAAATAAAAAAAATCATGAAAGAATATTTAGAGAAAAAAAAAACAACATTCATATCAATTAGAAGGAAATTAAAACAACAAAAAGATGGAAATGGGAAATATGTTTAAAAATACATGGAAAAATAATACAAACTAATATACAACATGATATACAACCTCCATGTTGAAAGAAGTGAAAAAAAAATAGAAATAAAGTATTAAAATATTTTCTTTCTCTAAATAAATTTACATGACCTCAATTTAAAATTCATGGTTTTGGCAAGAGTAGTTTCTACTAACTAATCACCCATATGTAACCAATATACCTAAAAAATCTGGATGCATAATTATTGATTTGGCTAAAAGATTAAGAAACCCTATTATATGTTTATGGAAAATGTTAATATTTAGGCTAAAATATATAAGTGTATTCATAGCTATAAATTACCCTACAAGTTTTTCATTTTAAATGGAAAATAAAAATTTATAGTCTTATTTTCTTAAAAAAAAAAAAAAAAATTAATCTAATTGACAAAAATTTGCTTAAAAAAACATTGACCCTCATTATCTATGCTAACTTGCTAAGTTGGTCCTCATTAGTTTTGATAGTGCCCACATTCCTTATCAATACCTCGTTTGATGCTAACACATGAAAAACAATTATGTCCAACTTAAATAAATGCCCTCTTTGAAAAACACAATCTACTTTCCCATTTTTATATATATACATAAATAAATGAAATTAAAATAAATTAAAATAAAAAATCTTAAAACTATCAAAATAAATGTATATTAATTTTATTTCCATACCTAAATCATATATTTTATATAAAATATCTTTAATAACAAATATTTATGTAATAATCTTTTAATTATTAATATTTTCACATCTATTAATCCAATAAAACAAAAAAAATTACAAGTCAACTTCACTCCAAAAGCCCTTTTTTTTTTTTACATTCCACAACTCCCCATTGAGATGCCGATTTGCTAAGGTTTAAATTGAAAATGCTGTCATCTTTTTAGTTTTTATAATTTCTTTATATATTTTTTCAAATTAATCTTATTTATACTAAATATAGTTTTATTATTAATTTAACTATTTTTATTTTTTTTTATTTAATTTTTTATATTATAATATATTCAAATTTTTAATATAACATATACACTTTTCTTACATTAAATTATTTATATATTAAAATATAATTTGTATTATTAATTTTATTTATATATATTAATATTATTTTTTTATAATTGTATTTTTTATTTGTTTGTTATATAAGTAAAATAAATGTATTTATGAAACACAAACATGTATATTCATTTCTCGTATATATATATATATATATATATATATATGAGAGAAAGAGAGATTATTTCCATATCTAAATTATAAACAAATATAACAAAAGTGTTTATTTATAATTTAAATGTATTTGACTTGTGTAAATGGAAAGATTTAGAGCTTATATAAATAAATATGCTCACTTAAATCTTTTCAACATCAATCATTTTTTATTATATAAAATTATAAAATATTATATTATGTCCTATTTTGATAAAAAAAAATGAAATTTTAATTATTATGACTTATCTTTATTATTATTTTTTAAGATTAATTAATTTTTATTATATTAAATATTTTATTATGTATTATTTTAATTAAAAAATGAAATTTTGCTCGCCCGGGTGTAGACGGATTGGCAAGTGTCGTGTAAATGGAAGGAAATTTGTAAAATGAAGTCTCATGTTCGATTCTCATCCGGGGTGGTTGCACCTGGGGTTATAGTGGTAGCCGCTTGGGGATCGACCCCGTGTCATGCGAGTATAACCGCGAGTTGTAGATTCCCCCAGTAAAAAAAGAAAAGAAAAGCAATTTTAATTATTATGAATTAGCTCTATTGTTAATTTTTTATTCGATCTTTATTTATATCACAATGTTAATTTTAATGATATAAATGTTAATTTTAATTTATTAGTTTATTTTGGAAAAAATGAAATTTTAATTATTATGAATGATTTTGTTAATTTTTTATTTGATCTTTTTTTTATATCAATTTTTTTTTATAATGTTTATTTTTTTTTTATTAATCTTTTTGAAAGATCAATACTATAACATTATTCATGGTTGAGAATGAGTTAATTATTTTTTGAATGATTAAAACTATTTTCCTCTGTACATAAGCTAACATTATTCATGGTTGAGAATGAGTTAATTATTTTTTTATTCATGGTTGAGAATGAGTTAATTATTTTTTGAATGATTAAAACTATTTTCCTCTGTACATAAGCCAAAAGAAATAATTATTTTTTGTAATATTTAAATAACTTTTATAAAACATGTTATTGACTAAAATATTCTAAGTCTTATTTCAATTAGATAAGAAGTTAAATAACCTAAGTTTTATGTTTGGGAAACAACTTTTAATGTAGTTTTTACATTCATTATTAGATAACCTAAGTTTTAATTTTATTACATTATGTTAGCTTGACTCGCACATTACTATCACTATAACAATTTCCTTATACATAAAACTTCATAGAGTTAGACTAAAGAAATTTGCATAGCAATATGAAAATCAATGTGGGTCCTTGGTGATGAGGAAGAGGAATTGTTCTTTGTCTAAAATGATTGAAGTAGTATAAGTTTTTATTGTAATTACCATCTATCAAATTTGGGGGAGATTTACTATGCACAATGGCATTAGTTTTCAAGGACACCATTAGTGGATTCTAAATTTCTTGAGACATTACTAACCAAAATATTTTCCTTAAGCTAGTCATTTTTTATTATATTCAATTTATTACATGAAAGTGTGGGATGGGGACAAACTTTCCTTTATTACCTTTTATCATTTAAATATTTATTTTGTATCATAATCTATAAAAGTTAAAAAGATCTAAGCTCTCTGTATCTAACCATGTAAAGTGCTAGACTCAATTTCTAAGCTCAGATTCATAATTTGTGCATATGGGTTTTTTCTTTTAAAATATAATATGGATATTTTCGAGAATATACATATATATATATATATATATATATATATATATATATATATATATATATAAAAAA
>ML779816.1:486657-499409 GCA_009831015.1 Picea engelmannii
CGTTAACGTTACCACGGCTAAAAAACACTTCCTAAAAGTATATAATAGAAAACTAAAAATGTATATGGATCCATATGCTGGTAGATAGAGAGGAAAACGACATTTTCTCTCTCCAAAAGCTTATTTTCAATGTCACAAGTCAAAACAAAATAATAAACCGTGCTTTATGTTTAAAATATTAAATCATTGGAATAAATAAAGAAGCGAAACGCTTGTAAGCAATCGTAGATAGAGATGAAACCGACAATTTATCTCACCCAAAGCTTCTTCGCAATATCACAAGTCAAAATAATAGACCGTGTTTTATGTTTAAACTATTAAATCATTTGAATAAATAAAGAAACGAAACGGTCGTAAGAAATTGAATAAATAAAGAAACGAAACGGTCGTAAGAAATCGTAGATAGAGAGGAAAACGACAATTTCTCTCTCCCAATGATTTTTCGCAATATTAGAAGTCAAAATAATAGACCGTGTTTTATGTTTAAACTATTAAATCATTGGAATAAATAAAGAAACCAAACGATCGTAAGAAATAGTAGATAGAGAGGAAAACGACAATTTCTCTCTCCCAAAGCTTTTTCGCAATATTACAAGTCAAAATAATAGGCCGTGTTTTACGTTTAAACTATTAAATCATTGGAATAAATAAAGAAACGAAATGGTCGTAAGAAATCGTAGATAGAGAGGAAAACGACATTTTCTCTCTCCAAAAGCCTCTTCGCAATATCACAAGTCAAAATAATAAACTGTGAAGTCAAAATAATATACTGTGTTTTATGTTTAAACTATTAAATCATTGGAATAAATAAAGAAACGAAACGGTCGCAAGAAATAGTAGATAGAGAGGAAAACGACATTTTCTCTCTCGAAAAGCTTCACGTCAAAATTATAAACCGTGTTTTATGTTTAAACTATTTAATCATTGGAATAAATAAAGAAACGAAACGCTACAAAAACGATGAACGCAACTGTGAAGAGCCATCGAACCTCGTGGTGAAGAGCATCAAGACCCTGAGTAGCTGGCAGTCCCGAGATACAGAACACGGAACTGATTGCAGAAGACCAAATTTCAAACCAAGAAGGAACAATAAATCATGATCGATCGGGAGCAGGTCATATTGTTATCTTTCTACCATATATATTTCATCTGAGGTCTGGCATAAGAAGCACAGCAAGATATGTAGCCCAGGACAACTTGCCAACTCCCTCCTGCATATCATGACGTTGTAAGCATGTTTTCTGTTTTCAGATTATGTGTGGATGTTGGCAAGTCATCCTTGGCTCCATAACCCGCTGTAGCCTTTCGTGCAAGATCCCACATGATTCATCCTTTGCATAAACCAGCATTTGGGGGTGACTTCTCATTTCTGCAGGAGCCCTGCCACACAAGGGAAATTCATGGAGACACAGACAAAAGAAAATAATAAGAAAAATAGAAGACGCAGGCGTGTGATATTGACAGAAAACGAAACATCGATACACAATGTTTCGAAAGGAATTGCTACAATAAATAGAGTGACACATTCTTTGATAAACGACTAAAACACAATGAAGTTATAGATGGATACCAGTGCTCCACTCCGTTCGTTTTGTTTTCAATCCCCACTATTTTGTTCTGGCATCTTTACAGCTCCACCTCCCATATTCCAACGCCTCCTCCACAACAGCTTATGCCTATATCCTCTCAGAGTCCCGACTCCCCACCATTCTTTCTTCTGCTCTCAATGTGCGTGCCACTCACATGCCACAGATTTCTACGCATAATATCTATACTCCTCTCAATGTGCGTGCCACTCACAGGGCACAGATTTCTACGCATAATATCTATACTCTTTTTCAGCAGTGACGTTAGCGCTTCCAGGAATGCTCTGAAGCGGGTCCTGGCAGGTGTCCTTTCCATAGTGCAAAGAGTCTTTGCATTATTTTTTTTTCTAATTTTAAACAAAAAAATCTACCAAAAAAATCACCTGCTAATTTGGTAATAAAAAGATTATTGTAATAACAAAATTCATAACAATTTCAGTTTTGATAATTTAAATTGTGTATGGTGTGATATATGGTAGACTATCCTTTTAGAATTATTTGCTTAATTCTGAATCTATTTGGATTCTCAAATTAAATCAAAATTGCAAATCAGACAAATTTTGACTTCGGCCATTATCATAATAACCAAAAACAAATTTACTATAAAATTAGAATTCACAATGATTTAATCCATTATCATCAAAGCTTAAGTGATTTTAAAAATCAGTGAGCTAACTATAAAAAGGGTACACGCAAGACACAGATAAGGTAAGACTAATTAAAATACTTATTCGCGGGTTAAGACTAATTAAAATACTTATTTGGTTTATATTGACAAGGCCCGGTCCTCGCTATAAACCTTTATGTAGAGAAAGTGAAACTACTTTGCTATTGAGGATACAAAACTACATACTTCATTGGGAAATCCAATACTTTTCGGAAATCACATAACTATTCTATATTGAGATGCTTACGAGTTCACGCTGCTATGAACACTTTTGATAAGATCACAACCTCTCACAATTTGATATTTTTATGACCCTACATCGTGGCTATGGGTATTGTGTTTCATACATTTAATATGGTATCTTTAAATAAAAAAGTAGTCAAAATAAGTATGCATAATCACTTTTAAAAATTACCTATCTTTTAAATTTATATTAATTTTTTTTAAATGTGTAACTATTAGTAATTTCTTATTGATGAATTGATTTTTAATTATTAATAGTTATTGATCGTATAACATTGATATCTTATTCTATGGATGGAGTTAAAATTTGCAATGGATACTTGTACTACATGACTTATATTTAGTCTTAGCTTTGATGGAGTAGAGGGGAGAAAACCTAAAATTACTTTTTACCAACTAAAAATGCATGGTGAAAATGATAATTATATTGGGTTTTAAGTAAAATCGAGTTATGATTAATTTTAGCACCTTATATATTTAGATATATAAAAATATATATTTTTAATAAATTATCATCTTTTAAAACTAATTTTTATTTTAAAATTCAAAACTTCAATTTTACCCATTTAAAAGTGTAATTTCACATTAGAGGTATGGGGAGCCACTTACCCTCTCTATTATGATGAGAGGAATGGGGAGCCACATATACTACATGTCAGGGGTCTCCACTTAGTGAACTTGATACATAGCACCTACATTAGTGGGATATTAAAGAATACCCTTAATTTCAGTAGATGTTGGAAAATATCTCCCCAAATCTTTTTGTTGAAACCCCCTCCCAATACATATTTCTCATAAAAAATACCCTATTTTGACTACACATCTCATATTTTTACTAGATTCCCTTTTTTATACCCTCAAATACCTATAACCCCCTCATACACTACATCGCGCTCCAATGCCTACAATATATTGACCGTATTTTTCACAATTTTAAAACCCCCTTTATGAATGAAGGTGATAAGATATTGGTCAACAAGGTGAAGCCCCCATGCTACATTTAACAATACATATTCTACTAAAAATAACCTTATTTAATGTTCAAGGAATAACTCCCCAAGTTTATGCCTTTCATTACCTATGGAACTTCATGGGTGTTTTATGAAAAAGGATGAGCATAACACCCTTAGAAACAAAAATCACCATGAAGAAAAAAAACCTAGGATCATTTGGGTATGGTTTTGAAGGACACTCATCTGTTGTGCCTACATGGGATTTAGTTAACTCCCTATTCATCATGGTTGATCCAAGTGGATCTTGGGATCTAACAATTAATGTTCTCAAATGCTTATGAAAAGGTCTCTCTGTCATAGAGCGTAATGAGAAATTTCCAACGCAACTTGAAAGGGATAAAACAAATGTTGTATGCGAAAGTAATTGTGCTATGAAGTTTTCATAAAATAATAAAAAAGGATGACATGCCCTCACACGTGGCATCACCAGGATGTGACATGTCGCACTGTAAAGATGTTGGCGTGGACTATATAGATGCTAATATGGCATGTTAACTAGACCGTAGGGATGTTGAAATAACACGATCACTAGACCATACGGATGTTGATGTGGCAATACAACAAGATGACATGGAAGTACAAGTGGCAATATCGAAAGACGATGTGGAACTGACATGTGGAAATGATGTGGAATTTGTGTGGAATTGACATACGCAATGATTGAGTCGTGACATAGCCGCCACATAGACGAATTAGAGGCTAGCATGTGTCATGTCGATTTTTCGCAAAAGGGAATTAACTTCTATGGAATAGTCAACAGGGAGATCGAACCTCTGACCTCGTTGGGCAAAACCAACCGTTTTAACCAATAGACCATGGGAGAATATTTTTATGCTAACCATCGATTATTGATTTAAATTGATATGGTTTTAATTATAAACCAAATTGGTAGTTCCATGCGCTTGGCCCTGTGATCTCTTGCCTACCAAATCAACATTATAAACAATGTGCCAACCACCTGTTTCTTGTTATGGCATGCAAATTTAATATTTTTGTTATGAAAATATTGTATAGCACAAAAAATCCGATTGGTTGGGAGTTGACCGTATGAGCTATGTATTCTATATACAACAACTTTACCATTCGACTAGACATGGGTTTTGGGTAAGGATTCGACCCAAATTATTTAAAAATGTTGGTTTATGTTGTAATAGTGGTAAAAGGAGCATTTTTAGACCTTTTTTAGTGTAGGAAGAGAAAGGAAAGTTGCTCCTAAGGGTATTGTAATCTTCCTAAAGAGACTAAAGGTAGGTTTGGAGTAGGTTCGAGATCATTTGATGTATTTTGAACATTTTGACATCATTAATGGAGCGATCAATCATTGGAAGTAGACCCAGAGATGTAACCCAAGACAGGTGAACTCCGTTATCAACTTGTATTCATAAATGTCTTTGTTATTTTCTCTATATTTTCTTCAATTTCATCATTTTCCTTTGTGTATGATATTTTAAATTGAGCTAAGTTAATTCATGCATTTATAATTTTGCAAATTAAGTCACTGGATTTTCAAATGAAGTTTAGGATCAAAGAAAGTTTGAGAGGATTTCTAGGGGTGAATGTTAACCAGGTTCATGTTCAAGCATATTGAAGGATCGATTGAAGAAGTTAATCTTGAAATTCGTTGTGTATTCCAAAGAGGAGAAATGACGTCGCCGAGAGAAGGAAATCCTTCTGGTCTTGAGGAGGATTTCCTTGAAGCATTCATGGGGATGAAAGCTATGGTGAAAGAATTTTTTAGAGAACAAAAGAAGGACAAGGATGGTGGTCCATCACGAACAAGTGAAAAAGTGAAAGAAGATGGTGGTAACTATGTTAAGACTCCTCCATGCATGTTATCTTCATCCTCTACTTCTAGTTCGAGTGGAAGCTCTTATTTAAAGAAAAATTATAAGAAAACTCCTTCTTATATGCCTTTATTAAAACATGATGTTAAGTTTGATTTGTGTATGTATGATGGTGAATTGAATGTAGAGGGGTTGGATAATTGTATCAAGCAGCTTGAAGTTTATTGCAAGATTCATAAGAGTTTTTATGACAATGCAAATATCCAACTGGCCTCTCTTCGACTTGTAGGAACATATTTAATTTGGTGGGAGAATAAGACTCGGGAAGATCTTCTTCAAAGAGGTAAAATAATTTCGTCTTGGTGTGAGTTTATTGTTTCATTAAAGAAACTATTTTATCTGTTAGGATTCATTCAAAAAGGGATTATGGATTCAAAAAAATTAGGTAAAGTAAACGAAAACATGTATATGAGTATACTTGGGAGTTTAGAAAAAGAGATTTTCTATTGAATTCCTTTGTACATGGAAAAAACTTCGTTAAAGTATATAGGTAGATTACATGATTATTTGAAACAGACAATACATATGTTTAATCCAACTAACCTTGATGAAGTTAGTGTACAATAAAATCACCTTGAGTCAGGTAGAAGGAATGACCATGAAAGTTTCTCAATGGAATTCATTCAGCCAAAAGAAAGAAAGAACAAATGGAAGGAGAAATTTAAATGGACTACTATAGTGAAGAAGGATGATGAGAGATCATCTTGTTCTAATTGTAAGAAGAAAGGACATGATGAGGATCATTGTTAGCAATTGCATCTAGAATTGAATACCAATTAGGCTCGGCATCAAAAAGGTAAAAACAAGACCACAACTATAGTTCAGGATCCTGGATCATATTCTGGTGATAAAACTAAGGTTACAACTATGGGCATTAAAGGTGTATTTTATGTTTTTTGTTCTAGTTCATGTGCTTATTCAAAGGTTAATATTATCCTTGATGAAAGGAAAAGAAATGAACTATTTCATATATGAATCATCTCAAAACACACTAAGATAGACACGCTTGTTGATAATGGATCGAAAGTAAATCTTATTTTAGAGCAAGTTGTTAAGAAGTTGGGATTGGAAACTAACCCTCATCCAAGAATGTATCCTTTATGTTCTCTTTGTGAGAATGCTAAGTTACATGTAACTAAGAAATATAAATTGATATTTGCAATCACATCTAGTTTCATAGATGAGGTAGAGTTAGATGTGGTTCCACTTGACATTTGCGAGATTGTTTTGAGAAGTCAATCCTTATATGACAAGAAGGCCATTTTATAAAGGGAATAAAACCAATATCATGTTTTCAAAGATGGGATTGAGTTTATTGTGAGAGCTCATCAGATGAAGACTAATTATCTATTTTCAATATTGGAAAAAAAAAAACACTAATTAATATAAGCAAGAACTTGGCACTCATGTATGTAAAATCTAAGGAAGAATCTGATCATATAAAGGAAGTAGTTAATATTGATTCTAACTATAACAAGATGTCTCAAGATTCACAAGAAGTACAAAATGAGATGTCGTTGCTTGAAAGTTTCCAGGATCTAGGCTTACAGCTTATGGTTGAAAGTAAAATAGATCCTTTGGTTAATCGTGTTCCCGTTAAGAAGGAAAAATATGTTGTTGATTCATTCTCTTTTGCATTTTTATATTCACTTTTGTTCCTTAGTTTTATAATGGTCAGTGGAGTATGGATAGAAGTTTCAACAATGAATATTAATGTTTGGGAAATGGAAGGAATTATCAATTGCATCAACAATTTTATTTCATTTTTCAAATTTGTTGTGATGATTCAAATGATCATTATCAAAGGAGGATGGATGGATTATATTAGAGAAGTGAGGCGGCAGTATCCTCACTTCATTTCTAAATGAACCTGAATTTTGGTTGCTCAAAAGCTTCTCACTGGGGAGGAAAGATCTAGGTGGATCTTTTGATCAAACAATTGATGTTCTCAAATATTTATGAAAATGTATCCATGTCGAAGATCTCGATGAGATATTTCCAACGTGACTTGAACTCGATAAAATGGATGTCCTATGTGAAAGTTATCGTGTTCTAAAGTTTTGGAAAAATAAAGAAAAATGTTTATAGACCCTAACATGTGGAATCACAAGGATGTGACATGTGGCACTGTATGAATGATGACATGGATTATAAGTGAAACACCCCAAGGCCGAGCCCCAGTTGAATTGTAATTATGTTTATAGGTTGGTGAGTTAGTTATAAGCTGAGAGACTTATGTGTTTATTAGGCTGGTGAGCCACATGCTAAGGCCAATGAGTCTGATTTTTGTATATGTAAATACTCACATCATTAATAAAAATTACATCACTATGTGTAGACCCTCCATGAATAAATAACTATGGGGGACTAAGCTCCACTAGGTAGGGAAGGGGCTAAGTGTCTAGGAATAGGAGCTAAGCTAGAGGGATTAACTCTAAAGGAATTATATTATTATTTCTTAGAGGATAAGGTTTGACTTAACCGTGTTGTCCTAAGTTCCTAGGTAAAGGGGATGAGTGTTAAGTGGAGCTCATGCAACTTCAGGGAGACATGTGTCAACCTGGGTGCATGCAGTTCTTAGGTGGGAAAGTCAACCCATTTTGGGGTTCCCCTCACCATTCTCATGACTCTCATGACTCTGAGGATTCTCATGATCCTAACGATTCCTTCACCATTGCACATTCACTCTCGCAAGGTTAGCCACCCTAGAAGAGAGCCATATGTCCCACTAATGCACAGGCCATCGTAACATGCAGATACTGGACTTGTCGTATGTATTTCCTGTGAAGCCTGATGCACTTGTATTTCTCTGAACCCGTGTTGTGTCTTAACGGTTGGTTGTTTCTGCCAACACAATGCATTGGCTAAGCTTGGCTTGCTGCCCTAGTCTAGGTCCTTACCCATTCCAGATGTTACCACCACCTATGCGTTATCTGAATTTTGTTGTAGACATCACTTGTGTTTGTTTGACTTAAGAGATTAATTGAAGAAGCAGGTTGTCAGACATGTGAGCAACTCTCCCCAAGTGAGAGAGTTTGTTGGGGAAGTGATTTATCCTAGAGGAAGTCTCGTAGCATCTATAATACTCTAGGACTTATAGTCCAACCTGTTGTTGAAGCCCAAGGAAAGGGAGGTGTAATAGCCGATGGACTTGTAATAGTGAAGGTGTACCCTCCTCGGCTGGGACAGGCATGTGGGGAATGAGAGTCTCTGGGTTGTGGTCGTAAGTGGCTCCTGGGATAAAATCATTCTTGATGTTCTATGTGACTTCCATGTTGTCCTTTCCAAGCCTAGGAATCTCTTAATCGGATGGAGTTTAGTCCCATCTTGGGGGTGACCCACTACTGAGCGTGATGAGAAGTGTGGTCTAAGGCAAGGAGGTTCATGGAAGGTATGCACACATTTGGTGGGCCTTAAATAAAATATAAGTACCCATTTCTATCTTCATTTACATGTTGTGTATTTGTATATGTTGTTATATCTTTGGTTTTGTTTATGATTACTGCATGTATTCTTTTATTGTTAATTCTGCATTAAGTTGTGTGATAGCATAATGTAAATCATCCGTTGAATATTGGTATGTTTTATTTTCGCTTTCTCAATAATATGTGTATGTACAAAATGTTAATGTCTAGTCTAAAATTGCATTAGATAGATATGTAAATAAATATATATGAATATCATATGTTATCTCTATTTATTCATGTTAAGTTTTATATGTGAATATTTCCACAAGTTATTCGGTGGCATGGTTTTCCCTCTTGGTTTAAGGCCAGGAACGATCACAAATTGGTATCAAATATAGTTGGAAAAAATAAGGTTGTTTGAGTATCAGAGCCAAGGTTTCAACATTGAGCCTAGATTTGCCATGTTAGTGGTTAACGAGACAATATTTCAGAGTGAATTGTTATCGAAAGGGACAAAATTTTAGGTTCAGAGCGTCCCTGGGTGCCAAGAGAATACCTTGGTCATGTTATGAAGCTCAGGAGCTATAACAATTTAAGGAATGGAAACAGAGAAAGGAAGTTGCAACAACCATTGTGTTGAGCTACGAGGTTGAAATTGGGTCGTAGGATCTGTTCGAGAGAAGGTAGACCCTTCACAGTCATCGGATCTAGACAAGGGGAAGAAAAGTTAAACCCTCTAAGTCCTTTGGACTTCGAGAATTCGACAAGTTTTATGTGTTATAAGAAAAGAGGTCGAAGCCCAAAGTTCCAAAATTCTGAAAAGGATATGCATTGTAGATCGGGGGGAAAATGCTTGAATGTTGGATTGGCTGAAGTCAGATTCGAGCCATAGATAAATCCATGAGAAATGGTTAAGACGCATCGACATATCAGCATATTCGGGAGCTCGACACTTTGGGAGAAATGAGGTGTGCTAAGGTGCATCTTTCTGAAGTCCCGAAGTGATGTGGCATGATGACGTCACCCAAGGTGATGTGGACTTCCTTAATCCTACCATGTGTCAGTTAGAATTGAACTTGGACGACCCTATTAGACCAAATCAATCCGACACGAAGGGCCATGTGCCACCACATTAATTGTTTACAACTATACCATATGGACCCCAGAAGGTAAAGTAGATCCAAAATTCAAAGTTCGAGATATTTGGGGAATGGAAGTATAAAATATCCCAAAGTCCCGAAGAGACATGGTCATGTTGACGTGACAAAGGATAACACAGACACATGGGATGTGTGCCACATGTTAGTGAGTTAAGAACCTATGGAGGATAGCCACTTCGGAGAAAAGCGAGGTCGCGTCAGAGTCATAATGGAATGTTGATCCACCCTACTTCATGATTTTTCCAATTCGTCACTCCAAGATATTTGTTGGTAAGTAACTTGGATACCATCAAAATCTGGAGTTTCAAATATCCTATACACCATAGATCAGAAAAAGGAATGTGGACCGTAGATACACTTTTCTTCACATGTTCTACATTTCGTTGTTCTGTGAAGTTGTGACATGTGGAAGAGGGAAACCTATGAAGCTCTTGAGCCCGAAGTTTCAAAACTTCAGAGTAAGCTCATGTTGGGTTAGCACTTGGTCCCAGTCATGTTCACATGCGAGTTAAGAAATAAAGAAAAGGGGCTAGCACCGAATGGTGAATTGTTGCAGAACAAAATGAGGCTTAGAGATAGACTCATGGGGATTCTTGATCGGCATAGACCCACCCAAAATGGAGTATGATATTCTTTCTATTGAATCAAATTGTCTAATTTCCTATGGAAATTATTAAAGGCCGATAGCCTGACAAAAATTCAGTTGACTGCACATTTTTGCAGATTTAACAATTGACAGAGCTGAATCGAGTTGTTGAACAACACAAAGAAATGGAGGAGGCATAGGATTCATACAATTCAAAGGATGAAGTTAGATGAATGGATATCCAAATGGGAATTGAAGGAACAAACTCCAATGGGCATGGAGAAGAAATAGATAAGGAAGTGAACATGATGAAAATCATTAAGAATTTGCAAAAGGATGTCCAAATGCACTAGGAAGATAACTAAAGGCTTATGAGATCCAAGGAGAAACAAAAAGACTTCAATATGATTCTGATTCAAAGCCTAGAAAGAATCGAAAAGAAATTAGATACGGAGTATAATGTACCTCCAATTACCATAAAAAAAATTATTTGTTTTTTCTTTGTGGTCATAGATTCTCAAATTAAAGGCATATTTAACTCAAATCTTGTTACAAGGAGCTTAAGCACTTATTCTTCCACATTAATACTTATCAAAGATATTTTATAAGTGAAATTATAAGACTTTATATCCTCCTCGAAACCTTGACTCCTTGTAATCCTATAAGTGTTTCCTTTTATCCTAACCGCATGGGCTATACTTCTGTCCTTAGCAGACTATACATATATATACCAAAGTGTTTATGCAACAACCTACATATATATGTCTAAAGTCAAAATACCACTGCGCCATACAATATTAACACAACAATTTATATACATGTATATAACTATTGCCTATTACATTGTGCCACAAAATATTTACGCAACATTCAATATGTATAAACATACTAGTACCAAACATATTACACCATAAAACGTTTAAGCAATAACCTATATTTATATAAGTCCATTGCCAAACGTATTGTGCCAGCAAGGCTTACCATGAGATGAGTACTAGGAATGACCCTTCATAAATTTTGAAGTGGCCAATATGTTTCTTCAGGTATTGGGGTAGAGAACTTAATGTGCTTCTTCCCATCAACGTGGTCCTAGAATGTGTGAAATCCAGGTGTGGAAATGGTAGTTAAGAATCTAGTTCTCACCTCACACCTTTAGGGACAACTTTCATCTTAATTGAATTAACTCTTGAGAAGAGGCTTACCTTTCCTTAACGAAATATCAATGAGTACTATGAACCCTAACCAAAATTAGAATGAGAAGACTGAACTCTCTGCCAAATCCATTTTCGTGGATTAAGGTGGGACTAACTTGGGATACGATCGAGAAGGTGTAATGACCCTTCTACAAAATCTTTTAAGACGTTTTGGAAACAACCCCTCGGGATTATCACGAGTTTAAAGTGTCCCTCATAAATCTCGTGACCTTTCCTTAGCTACAGTATTTTCTTATGGACCGCCATTAAGCATTCGTAGACTAGTAGATGGGCACTAGAACTATCATTTTCATTAGTCTTCTTTTGATATCGTCTCTGTACATGCTCCCTGCAAATAAGGTCGAGTTATCAAATATTCTTTGTAACTGCTCAATGCTTAAGT
Organism: Picea engelmannii; assembly: GCA_009831015.1. Lineage (NCBI taxonomy): Eukaryota > Viridiplantae > Streptophyta > Pinopsida > Pinales > Pinaceae > Picea > Picea engelmannii. The sequence continues at coordinate 498,760 of ML779816.1, forward strand.
CGTGGACTTGTTCTGGAATAAAACATATTGGGCGGACCTCTGCCATTGGGACTCTGCATATTAAGGTAAGAGCATCTGGTTAGTTTTATTTAGGAACCGTCTGTATTATAAAAATCATTTCAGTTGTTGAGTTGTTCGACGTGATGGTTACTTTAAAGTCTAAAGCTTGAATAATGGAAAGGTTATGCATTTCTTGATGTCTTTGTTTTACCTTTATTTTAGTTATAGTCATTGCATTCTTTGATCTCTTAATGTATACGCTGTTGAGCTCCAGATCTACCTAAGTAAATTAGAGTGCATTTAATATCAATCCGGTGTTTGTAAGACTTAGAGGCATGTCCAAAGTATATGGATTTTAGAGATAGTTTTATCTTTTATGGAGATAACCCAAAGACTTATTCTAAGGCTGAATGTGAAAGAGATGCTAAGCTCCTATTCAGAAGTCATCTTCATAGCTCTCATGACAGTGATCAGCACTTGTTTTCAAATGGTAAAAAACCTATTCTCAGGCTGATTGTGCAAGAGGTACTAAGCTTCTATTCAGAAGTCGTCTTCATAGTCCTCATAACAGTAATCAACATTTCTAGAGAGTGAAAACGATAAGCATTCAAGAGACAAATTAAAACCTATTGAATGTGGGAAGAACGAAA
>ML779816.1:528067-556179 GCA_009831015.1 Picea engelmannii
CAGCCCAAATACTCATAGATAGATCTGTCTAATATTTTGATTATAAAAATAGCACTCACTTATAGATAAATATATTCTTTCAAGTTCACTTGTACATAGATAACTCTACTTAGAATTTTAATTCAAGACTGGCCATCCCCATAATTTATTCCTTGATTATAAAACTTCATACAACGAACAAATGTCATCTATGGAAGCTATTTCAACTTAGTACAAATAGATACATTATATCAGATACACAAAATCATTCAGAACAAAAAAGAGAAGATTAACATATCTGAACCAGTTCGAGGGAAGAAAAAGGGAACAACCACATTCCTCCCAACCGTAGAATAGGACAACCAAATTACTTGTCTGATTCACCCCCTATCCTGACCATGAGTCCATGAGGGAAAACTTGAAATCTCCTATTCAACAATGTTTCCTCTATCTGTAGTCCTCACCTTGCCTCACACTCAATATTCATTGTTCATAACAACAAGTATACAGTAACTCCTTTCCCGAACATACTAGGTAGCGTCATGCCTCCTCACATATGCTATATATCGAAAAAAATCCTTTTTGCCTAGGTCTTTTTCCCTCCCTTGGGAATTTTTGCAACTTTCTAAATCCCTGATTTTCAAGGGCTGCCAATGGCCAAATCCCTAATTTTCCACTTGAAACAATCAGCCCAGAGGTAGTTCCAACATGTTCCCCACTCATGGAGTCATGGTCAGTTGAATTCAACATGGTTGTTCCATTCGTCCTCCTACAATAAATAAAACAATATTATGTTTACATACAAGTGTCATAGTCAAATAGTTAGTTGGGTCAAATCAGGTCTCTGCCAAACAGTCATAATAATTAATTACAATTTATCAAATTCGAAATTTGGAATTGGCATAAATGGCAAAAATTTTCCAAATTCAAATTTACCAAAAACAGAAATAATTCTCTAACAATTTTTGAATTTCAAAAATACTTTATTTTTGGGGATGTCACAAGGAGAGTGGCTCCAACAAATCAGAGAATCATGAGACCCATGATGAGGAAAGAAGAGAAAGAAGTGATAGCAGACATCACCAACACTCCCGAAGGCATTCCAAAAGGAGGCCACACAACAATTCAAGTCCATCTTCTACCAGAAATCATAGGAGATCTGATCTGGATGAAACGAAGGGTGAAATGAATAAAATCAAGCCTCGTACTTTTGATGCAGAGCACAAGAAATATGAAGATGTTGAGGCATGGTTTCTTGGCATTAGGAGATATTTCCAACTACAAAACTATTCTTCTCGTGCAAAGGGGAGAATTTCCATCTACCAACTTAAAGGGAAGGCATCCATATAGTGGGACCAGCTTGAACAAGTACATCACATCAGAGAGAAGAATGTTATATGGTGAGAATTCAAGAAACATTTTGAAAATAAGTACTTAACTAAGAGGTATTATGACAAGAAAATGAAATAGTTCTTTGAACTCAAGTTGGGAAGTATGTCCATTGATGAGTACAAAAGAATATTATTGGAGTTGTTGAAGTATGTCCCCTTCATCAAGGATGATATAGTTAAGATTCAAAGGTATATGAGTGGGTTGTAATATTCCATCAGTGGCAACATCTAGTATGACGATCCTAAAACTATGGAAGAAAATATAAGGATAGAAAAATGATTATATGATCAACAAAAATAAAAGCCTACTCTCCAAAAATCTTGGGAAGACAAGAATAAGTTTAAGAGGGAGCATAGGAAGAAGGGAAACAAACCACCATTTTTCAGGAATACCCCTCAAGGACATCCAATTTTTAGAGATCCCAAGATGACTAAAGTAGGTGGGAAAAGGCCAAGGCCAACACCTATGGAATGTTGGGGTTGCAAAGGAGATCATAGGTATATAGATTTTCCTCAGATAAAGGACAAGGTGAGAGTTGTTCACAATGTTCAGCAAGATGAAACAATGGAGGACATGGGAAGAAGAGTACCAAGAATCTATGCATCTCTGGACAACAAGAAAGTTCAGTTTCAATCACACATCATTGAAGTTGAAGGCATGATCAATAACCATGCCTTTACTATTTTAATAGACTCGGGATCTAGTCATAGTCAAATAGATCCTAAATTTCTAGAAATATTATGTTTTCGAAGAATAAAGCATGAGAAATATTGGTTGGTACAACTGGCTATAGGAGCCAAGAGGAAAGTTGTTGAGTTGGTTAAATCATGTCTAGTGGGCATGAATGGATTGAGTACCAAGGAAGATTTGAACATCTTTCCCTTGGGATCATATGATATCTTAATTGGTATGGATGGGTTGGACCAACACCATGTCATTTTAGACTGCCATAACAAGGCATTCACTTTATTGGATGAGGAAGGAAATCAGAGAGCAATCCAAGGAATTCCTAGGACATTTGTTGTTAGAGAAATATCAACAATGTAGTTGAAGAAGTGTTACAAGAAGGGTTGTCAAATATTTGCATCCCATATGGAGGAAGCATCTAAGGTTAAGGTGCAAAATTTGGAGGATCATGGAGTCTTGAAATATTTTGAAGATGTGTTCAAGGAGGTACCAGGGCTACCCCCAAAGAGAGGTATTGATTTCTCTATAAATTTAATGCCTAGAGTAGCTCCAGTGTCAAAGAATCCCTACAGAATGAGAACACAAGAGCTGAAGGAACTACAAATGCAGCTTGAAGAGTTTCCGAAGAAGGGGTATATACACCCAAGTGTATCACCTTGGGGTGCCCTAGTATTGTTCATGAAGAAGAAATATGGGACATTGATATTGTGCATTGTTTTCAGAAAATTGAATAAAGTGACCATAAAGAACAAGTATCCTGTGCCAAGGACTGGTGATCTCTTCGATCAGTTGAAGGAAAATATAATATTTTCAAAGATAGATCTCAAGTCAGGATACCATAAGGTAAGGATTAAAGAGAAATACATCAGAACGTCTGCCTTCAAAACAAGGTATGGTCATTATGAGCTCACAGTGGTGCCATTTGGGTTATAAAATGAACCCGTTGTTTTCATGTGCTTAATGAATGGCGTTTTCCGAGAATATTTGGACAAGTTTGTCATTATCTTTATGGATGGCATCCTTGTATATTCCAAGTCGGAAATAGAGCATGAGAATAATTTGAGGATGGTCTTGCAAGTGATAAGAGAGCATCATATGTATGCCAAATTGATAAAGTGATCATTTTATGAAAAAAGAATTCACTACTTAAGGCATATCATTTCAAAGGATGGGATAGCAGTGGATCCTGAGAAGATAGAAGCCATTAGAGAATGGTCAGTGCCAAATAATGTGACAAAATTCAGATACTTTATGGGTCTATATGGCTACTACAGAAGGTTCATTATAGGATTTTCGAGAATAGATCAACCCATCACTTCCTTGCAAAAGAAGGGGGAGAAATTTCAATGGACAGAAAAATGTGAAAGAAACTTCTAGCAATTGAAGAAAATTTTAACCAGATCTCCAATTCTGAGAATTGCATATCCAAATGAAGAGTTCATTGTATGAACAAATGTATGTAAAGAAGGAATGGGTGGATTCCTCAGTCAAAATGGGTTTGTTGTATGTTATGAATCAAGGAATTTGAAGGAGCATGAAAGGCTCTATCCCACTCACGATTTGGAGTTGACATCCATAGTGCACACTTTGAATACAACCATAATGGTCTGAAATATTTATTTGATCAGCCAACTCTAAATGTTGGGAAAAGTAGATGGTTAGAGTTTCTTAGTGAATATGACTTTGATATAAAACATATCAAGGGGAAAGAGAACAAAGTGATTGATGCACTCAATAGAAGAGTGCATGAGTTTCATGCTACAGTCATTATCATGTTCCAATCATATTTGAAAGAAATAATTGTGGAGGCTACAAAATCATATTTGTAATACATGGAATTGGTAACAAAATTGCAGCGAGGTAAAATGGAGCAAAAATTTGAGGATTACAAATTGAGAATTGATGGAATCGTCTTGTAGAGAAACATAGTTTATGTATCCAGTTCTTATGAATTGAGGAGTGTGATTTTAAAAGAAATGCACAATGTACCTTATGCAGGACACCAATGATATCAAAAAACAATTTGATCCATCAAAAACCAATATTATTGGCCAGACATGGTGAAAGAAGTGGCTGATTTTATTTCCAAGTGTTTGGACTGTCAAAAGGTAAAGGCTGAGAATAGGCAAACAACAGGTTTTCTACAGCCATTACCCATTCCTAAGTGTAAATGGTAAGTTGTAACAATGGATTTCATCACAGGGTTGCCTTGAACAACCAAGAAGCCTGATGCAATCATGATAGTAGTGGATAAGCTTACTAAAGCTTCCCATTTCATTCCATTGAAGACCACTCACAAGGAAAATAATGTTGTTGATATATATATGATGGAATTAGCATGAATGCATGGTATTCCCAAGAAAATTATCTCTGACAGAGACCCAAATTTTACCTCAAAGTTCTGGAGAGGATTATTCAAAGGGTTCAGAACGGGCCTGAACTTCAGCACAACCTGTCATCCTGAGTGAGATGGACAAACATAAAGAGTCAACCAAGTTATAGAAGATATGCTAAGGATGTAAGTGATGGAAAAACCATCTGAATAGGAAGATTATCTACAATTGGTAGAATTTGCCTACAACAATGGGTATCAAGCATCATTGAAGATGATTTCGTTCGAAGCACTTTCTGGAAGAAACTGCAACACCCCAATAGTTGGGACAACCCATCTGATAGGGAAGTGGTTGGGCCAGAGTTGCTCAAGGAAATGGAAGATAAATTGATGAAGATTAAACAGAATTTGAAGGCTTCCCAAGACAGATAAAAAATCTATGCAAACAAAGGAAAAAACCACAAAGAGTTTAAACTGGGTGATCATGTTTTCCTAAAGGTGAAAGCTAATAGAAGTTCCTTGAAGCTGAGAAGTTGTTCCAAGTTGGAAGACATATTTTGTGGACCGTTTGAAATCCTGGAAAGAATTGGACCAATAGCTTGTATGCTTGCATTTCCTTCATCCATGACCATTCATAATGTATTTCATGTATCATTGCTCAAGAAGTATATACCTGATGCTAATCATGTGATTGATTGGAATTTGATTAAGGTGGAACAAGAAAGAGATTTGCAAGTGTAGCATATGCACATACTAGACTAGAAGAGAAAGAAACTCTGGAATCGAGTCGTAAATATTATAAAGGTTCATTGGACCTCGTACAGTCTTGAGAACAGAACATGGGAGCATGAAGATGTTTTGTGGGAAGAGTACCCACATATTTTTGAAGATTTTGTAAATCTTGTTGTTGTTGTGTAAATAAGTTGCACTGAGTACAGTGAAAAAATAAGGGGAGGCGATTGTAAGACCCCAAGGCCAAGCCCCTACTGAATTGTAATTATATTTATAGGTTGGTGAGTCGAGTGGTTATGGGGGACTAAGCTCCACTATGTAGGGAAGGGGATAAGTGTCTAGGAACAGGGGCTAAGCTAGAGGGATTACCTCTAAAGGAATAATATTATATGATTATTTCTTAGAAGCTAAGGTTTGACTTAACCGTGTTGTCCTAAGTTCCTCAGGAAAGGGGGCGAGTGTTAAGTGGAGCTCATGCAACTTCTGGGAGACATGTTTCAGCTTAGGCACATGCAATTTTTAGGTGGGACAACCAGCCCGTTTGGGGGTTCCCCTCACCATTCTCAGGACTCTCACGAATCTGAGGATTCTCATGATTCTCATGATTCCTTCACCATTGTGTCTGTACTCTCACAAGGTTAGCCACCATGGAAGAGATCCATACTCCCCACTGATACATGTGCCATTGTAACCTGCAGATACTGGAGTTGTCCTATGTATTTTTAGTGAATCCCGATGCACTTGTATTTGTCTCAAACCGTGTTGTGTCTTAGTGGTTAGTTGTTACTTCCAATGAAGTGCCTTGTCTAAGTTTGTCTTGTTGCCATCGTATAGGTCCTAACCCGTTTCAGTTGTTACCATCACCTGTGCGCCAGCCAAATTTTGTTGTTGACATCAACTATGTCTGTTTGACTTAAGAGATTAATTGAAGAAGCGGGTTGTCAGGCCCGTGAGAAACTCTCCCCAGGTGAGAGAGTTTGTTGGGGAAGTGATTTATCCTAGAGGGATTCCCATAATAACTACAGTACTCTGAGACTTTTTTTCGACTTATTTATGAATCCCAAGGAATGGGAGGTGTAGTAGCTGATGGACTTGTAATAGTGCAGGTGTAACATCCTAGGTTGGAACAACCATGTGGGGAATGAGGGTTTGTGGATTGTGGGTGTAAGTGGATCTTGGGATAAAATCCTTCATGTTGTTCTGTGTGACTTCCTCGTTGTCCTTTCCAAGCCTAGGAATCCCTTTCCCGATGGAGTTTAGTCCCAGCTCAGGGGTGACTCACTATTAACCATGTTGAGAAATGTGGTCTAAGGCTGGGAGGTTGGTGGAAGGTCAACATGCAATTGGCGGGCCTGAATTAAAATATAAGTACCCATTTCTTTGTTCATTTACATGTTGTGTATTTGTATATGTTGTTATATCTATCGTTTTTTCTGTGATTACTACATGTGTTCTTTTACTATTAATTTTGAATTAAATTGTGTGATAGCATAACATAAATCATCCGTTAAATATTGGTATGTGGTATTGTCTCTTCCATAAGAAATGTGTATGTAAATAATGTTAATGTCTAATGTAAAATTGCATTAGATAGATATGTAAATAAATATATATGAATATGATATGTTATCTCTATTTAATCCTATTAAGTTTTATATGTGAATATTTTCAGAAATTTATTCGGTGGCATGGCTTGGCCTGTTGGTTTAAGGCCGAGAATAGTCACAAATTGGTATTGGATCTAGTTCGAAAAGATAAGGTTGTTTGGGTAGTGTTACCCGACAAAGGTTGATGGTCAGGGACGTCACAATAAAGATGTTGGCATGGCATGTTGGCTAGACCGTATGGATGCTGACATGGCATGATGGATTGACAATACAGATGTTGATGTGGTAGTATGACAAGGTGACGTGGTAGGATAGGTGGAAATACGACAGGTTGATGTGGAACTGATAGGTTCAAGTGATATGATGTTGGTGTGACACTGACGTATGCGGTGAATGGGTCATGACATGGTTGCCACATAGAAAAATCGAAGGTTTCCACATGGTAGCCTAATTTTTCCCAAAGGACCTTAACTTCTTCGAAACAGTTAACAGGGGAATCGAAACCTCCATCCTCATCACGCCAAACTCACCATTTTAACCAATAGAACATGGGATAATATTATTATGGTAATCATCGATTATTTATTTAAATTTATGTGGTTGTAATTATAACCCATAGTGGGAGGTCTGAGGGCTTGACCTTGTGATCTCCACCCTACCAAATAAATGTTATAACTAATGCATCAACTACTTGTTACATATTATGGCCTACAATTTAAATGTTTTTGTTATGAAAATATTGTATAGTACATAAAATTTGATTGGTTGGGATTTGATCATATGAATCATGTATTATATATACAAAAACTTCACCATTTGACCAAACATGCATCTTGGGTAAGGTTTTGAACAAATTATTTTAAATTCTTGGTTTATGTTGTAATAGTTGTAAAAGGAACATTTTTAGACCTTTTTTAGTTTAGGAAGAGGAGGGAAAGTTGTTCCCAAGCATATTGTCATCTTTCTAAAGAGGCCAAAGGCATGTTTTGAGTAGCTTGGAGACCATTTGATGTAATTTGAGAATTTTGAAAACATTAGTGGAGCGGTCACTCATTGGAGGTGGACATAGAGACATAGCCCAGGAGTGGTGGACTCCGTTATAAACTTGTGTTCTATAATAAACCTCAATTTCATCATAAAAAAAAAAATTATTATTATTATCTGTAAGACAATTACGCTCTAAGGCTATATGATAGATCTAAAACCTTAACATTTAAAACCGTGATACCCTGTGCGTTCAGTTCCTCTTTCCACTGTCTATGTTATTCTTCCATACTCATTTAAGTTATATTCATTCTAGTAAATGGTTATAAGTTAATACTTTGTTGTAATGTGAATTAGACATAAGCCTAATACCCAGGTTTCCAGTCCATTGATTAACATCCACGTTCATAATGTGCACAAGCCTAAACTTCAGGACCCCGAAAACTATAGAGACACAAAGAAGGGGTTGAAATAATTGTTTGAGTGTTACACCTGTTGGTTTTACTATTGATAAAAGGGCCCCCCTACTGGAGGTTTTACTTGGACTTAAAACTATTGACTAATACTCATAACAAAATAACTATTAATTGGAAGCAGATTCTGAAGTGACAGTTGATTGAACCCTTTCCTGACTTAAATGACTCCAACCACCGGCATTAGCTGAATTAGGCACAAGGGTTTGTGAGGAGATATTTACTTGTCCTCTGCCATATATTAAATGTGACTATATGTAATGAAAGCCAAATTTAAATCTCTGTTTAGCCATTAATGGTAGTGGAGGTAACGAGAGTCATCCTGTATGCTCACCCAACCTATACACTCCACATCACTGTTGTCACATGGTCCGTCTCCTCGGCATTCTCATCACATTCAATGGGCTCGGTGTTTGTGTATTTCGTTAACTGCCATGATTCATTTCACTCTTGGTGCAAAGTCTGCTCTAAGTTTATACTACTGTATCTTACTTCTATTTCTCGACATTACTATACATGGGCATGGCAGCTTGGAACGTCTCTCATATGTCTTGTCCAATAAGTGTTTATCCTAACAAAATAATTACTTTTGTTTATTGTATCTTTTCTATGTCTTTCTCGGCTTCTATTTCGTTATTATCCTGTCTATTTCCCATGGGTCCTTCTTTCTCCCCTCTTGCACTCATCGTTCCTTCGTTACCAGTCCAGGATTATATCTCATCGGAAATAAATCGTATGTTTGACTGTGTTAGGACCTTAGATACCTTTGTATGTCAAACCAAATTATTTTATACAAATGGAACCTCTCTGGTAGTTATTTTTGTCTGTACTGTGAATAGGAAAGAGGGTTCATCGATCCATGTTTCCCCAATGCTCCTTGACAACTCAAAGACTAGATTTAAAGGTGTCCGGGTTATGTTTTGCGTGGCCCCTTGCTCTTTCCGAGTGTCTTAAAAGAGAATCTGCATTTGGGGTTTCAGCATCATATTGACTCTGTGTTTCTTTTAATTTATTTGCAAAGTGTTAGATAAAACATTGGTCCCGTTCTATTGTTTTCTTTAAATTACTGTAATACGGTTCTGGTATTTTAACTTTATTATGCACACTATTCAGTTTTCAGTACTCGTATAATGGCTCTTTTGTTCCAATAATGTTTCGGTCATTCGTTGATTCTTACGCTAATGATGGGACCCTTTTGGTTTGCGAGGGGTACCCATCAAGGAGACTAGTGCTCCGCTCCTCCTCCAGGTCTAGAGAATTTCGCGGCTTCTAGCAATGGCGAAGGGTGTCATTTCCCTCCACTTAAGTTAAGTATCACTTTGGCATACTCCCTTTCCTAAGGTTACTCATTTTCTTTTGTTTATTTTATTTGTATTCCCTATTATTCAAAATCTAAGGGGTATTGTTCGAAATTCTGGTGCAGGGGTTTCAACTATGCGAGGATACATGTACAAGGATCTTACCCCTCCAATAGGTTCTCGTGTTCCATTTTGTTCCTATCGGATAGGCTTAGACAGTTGAAGATAGAAGAATTCAACTATGGAACCATTTATGTAAATGGTTAGTTGTGTGTTATCTTTAAACTTCGTTAATCCTTCTCACAGTCGAATTCCAAAAATTAGTTTTAACTTTTTGTATGATTACTCAAGATCAAATCTATTTCTTACTACAGTTTGTATTAAGAATTATTCGAAGGAAGATTATGTTAGATTCCTTTCCTATAATGTATTGTTTTCTCGACATTTATGCAATGAAAAGAATTTAAGAATGGTATTTTAGTTCCATCTCTTGTAGCCGTATTTCAATTCGTTTGGCATCGTAGATCTTTGGCATAACTATACGAGTGTTGATAATAAAAATCTTATGTTTTTCTCTTGTGATGTTTCATTCCAGATCTATAGTAGTTGAGATTGATCTTTATTTTGTGTTATAATCTGAGTGTACTCCAATTTTCTATAACTAAAATCCCTATTTACGAATGAGAGAAAGTCTGAATTAATCATTTTCTTCATTTTCTTGTCAAATCAACGTAGCTGGAATCTACGCCTTTTGTGTTAAGAAAACTTGAATTTTGTCATTGTAATGTGGTTATGGTACTGTGTTTTGATTCTGGCATAATCATTTCATAAATACATGCTACTAATTCTACACCATTCATTATAATATTTATTGAATGAAGACTTTCATATGTAACCATAGCCATAGTCGCAAGTGTATTTGGTACTTCATAAACCATATATAGTTGTCTATCTTTAAATCTGTACAGATAACAAGGAACAAAAAACCTCTAATATTTGTCTAGTTTCTATAAATGTTTGCACAGATTTAAAAGTCCATTACAGGGATAAACCTTTTACAAATTCATATGACTCACGATGATCTCATAACCGGTAGAGGTATTACCACAACTCAACGTTTCAGAAGTTGTGAGATGAATTTGATTGTTTTCAGCAAAAAATAGATCTATCCTAGGCTCGACTAAGACACAGTAATTTGTAATTTCGTTCACTGCCCAGAGTTAATTCTATTTATATTATAGACAATAGGCGTTGTTTATAAATCTGTACACTCATACATGGGACTGTAATGACAATGGTTCACCCTTATAGTATTAATATAAGTATATCTCTTTAATAGAAGAGATGACTATCCAATATATAACATACAGAACCCATATTAAAACAATCGTACCTATAGCATATAATGAGCTGTAATCATATATATATATATATATATATATATATATATATATATACAAGTTTTTATGTATCATATATACAGACTGTTCAATTCCTAATTATTCATCTATTCTTTCAAGTTCAAGTGTACGTTTATCCCAAGAATACTTTTAACTTTTGACTGTAACTTCAAACAGATGAACATATATCATCCATGGAAATTATTCATCTTAACAACAACAGATGCATAATATCATATATCTAAAATTATTCAAAACAAAGGAGGAGGAATTTAACATATTTGAACCAAACTTGCGGGAAGACAAAGGGAACAACCATGTTCCTCCCAACCATAGAATAGGGCAACCAAAACTACTTTCCCAATTCACCCCCTAGCCTGACCATGGACCCATGAGGCTAAAATTGGAAAGTCCTCTTCAACAAAGTCCTTCAATTCTTGTAGATCCTTCTTGCCTCACACTTATTCAATGTTCATAACAGCAAGGAAAACAAATCGGTCTCTTTTCTCAACATACTTGGCAGCGTCCTTCCTCTTCACATATGCTTCTTTATCAATTTGCCTAGGTCTTTTTCCCTCCCTTGGGGATTTTCACAGCTTTCTAAACCCCTAATTTTTAGGGGCTGCCAATGGCCAAATCACTGATTTTCCACTTGTAAAAATTAGCCTAGGGGTAGTTCCAATATGTTCCCCACTCATGGAGTCATGGTCAACTAAATTTAACATGGATGTTCCATTTGTGCTCCTACAATCAATATAAAATATTATGTTTTCAAGTGTCATAGTAAAAAATAGTTAGTTGGGTCAAATCAGGTCTTTGTCGAACATTCGTAATAATTAATTACAATTATCAAATTTGAAATTCGGAATTGCCATAAATGGAAAAATTTTCCAAATTCGAATTTACTAAAAATGGAATGAATTTTCAGCAAATTTAAACTTCAAAAATATTTTATCTTTTTGGGATGTCACATCCTTTCCCCCTTCAATAAAACACTGTCCTCAGTGTTCACTCCTTTCCTATAATAGGACTGGATGATATTTTCTCAAATCCCTCCAACTCCCAAGTGCTTCCTTTGTACCTTTACCCGAGCAACGACTTTGTTCCGAAGTGTTATTTCTCTCCAGTCCAGAATGCACAGGACCTGGAAATCACCTTCAGGTTCCACCTACACCAAGTTCCAATCAATCATAAGAGTAGGGTCATGAATATACTTTTTCAAAAAATAAATATGAAATACATTATCAATTCTCAGATTAGCTGGAAGTGCAAGTTGATATGCTATGGGTCCAATTCGAGCTAGTATCTCGAAGGGTCCACAAAACCTGGGTGCCATATTGGCATAGTTCCCTAGCTTCAATGAGCTTCTTTGGGCTTTGACCTTCAAATAAACATGGTCTCCCACTTGAAATTCCAAGTGTCTTATTTTCTGATCTGCATAGCTCTTCTGCCTATCCTGTGCTTCTTTCAAATTTCGGTGTACCTTCCTTACCATGTTTTCCATTTCTTGGAGCATCTCTGGTCCCACCATGAGTCTATCAGTCGGGTTATCCCAGCTAATTGGAGTCGTACACTTTCTACCATATAGTATTTCGAAAGGGCTCAATTTAGCCGAAGTTTGGTATCCATTGTTATATGTAAATTCTACCAAGTGTAGATAGTCTTCCCACTTTTTCGGTTTTGTTCTTATGTACATGCAGAGCATATCCTCCATGATTTGGTTTGTCCTTTCGGTCTGTCCATCCATTTGTGGATGATAACTTGTACTGAAATTCAAGCTAGTATTTAACCCTGCAAACAATTCCTTCCAAAAGGCGCATGTGAATTTTACATCTCTATCTGAAATCACCATTTTAGGAATACCATGCAATCTAAAAATTTCTTTCGTCAATATTTCTGCAATGTCTATAGCTTTAAAATTAGAATTTACAGGAATAAAGTGTGCAGACTTACTGAGTTTATTGATTACAACCATAATAGAATCATTATGTTTATGAGTTTTAGGAAAACTTGTTATAAAGTCCAGCGATATGGTCTCCCACTTCCATTCGGGTACTGGTAATGGTTGTAATAGGCCGGCTGGATGTTGGTGTTCGGCCTTAACCTGCTGAAAATATTGGCACCTAGCCAAGTATTCTGTTGTTTCGCCCTTCATATTATGCCAATAAAATAGTTTTCTAAGTGTTTTTATCATTTTTTGGTAACCTGGATGGCCAGAATATAGTTTCTTATGCACTTCATCCAAGATTGTTAATTTTAACTCTGTTGAATCTGGTATGTAAAGTCTGTTTTTAAATCATAATAGTCCTTTCTTGTCGATACCTAGATCTGATTTATCTGGGTTTGTGGTACTGTCCTGCAATTATGCCATCATTTTAGTGTAATTTCCATCATTAATACATGTCGTCCTTATCCTTTGTTCCAGGTCACTTTCTGCCCTGCTGATATTTATTTCAAATAACCCATGGACTCTTATGCCTAACGCGTCGGCTACTTTATTTTCCTTACCCTTGATGTGTCTGACCTCAAAGTCGAATTTGCTCAAGAAGGCTAACCACCTTGCTTGTCTTGAATTAAGATCTGGTTGGTTAAACATATATTTCACCCTACTATTATACGTTAACAGTAGGAATGTTCTGCCCATTATGTAGTGTTGCCACATTTTTAAGGCGTGTATTATTGCTGCCAATTCTAAGTCATGAGAGACATAATTTCACTCGTGTTCTTTTAATTTCTTGGATTCATAACAAATCATGTGTCATTCTTGAGTTAGGAGACCACCAAGTCCTTCTTTACTTGCATCCACACATACGGTGAAGTCTTTGTCGTGGTTGGCTACCTTCAATATGGGTGCAGTTGTCAATAATCACTTTAGTTTGTCAAAACTGTCTTGGCGCTTCTCTGACCAGTTAAACTTGGTTCCTTTCTTTTGTAATTATGTGATAGGGTAGGCTATCTTGGAAAACCCTTCTATAAACCTATGGTAATATCCGGTGATCCCCATGAATGACCATATATATGCCACATCCTTTGTTACCCATGATTTTGGTCAATCTTGATGGTGTATTGATGATGGTGTACTCAGGCTCCTCATAAGAACTTTCTCCTGAGAAAAGTGGCATTCATCTCTTCCCAGAAAACATACTTTTGAAGAGAGTTCGCAAGTTTCTCATATCCTAGAGTGCGAGAATGACCCATTCTCACAAGCTTCCTTCAGCTAGGGTGAAAACTTCTCGCACTGTGCTACATAGCTAGGGTGCGAACATGCTCTCCAGCTTGGAAAAAGATGAAGTCTAGATGGTTCTAGAAGGGAATCTTCTAGAAGAATGGGTTGGCATTCGAATGGTTATCCTTTTACTGGTTTCCCTGATATTGTGGGATCATTCTTATCTAAGTAACCATCTCATGCTCTCTTATATATATATGGAATTCTCATGGAAAAGGTTAAGCAAGATTCATTGGAGAATTGGGGAAAGAATTGTGTGAAGGACCTAGCTTGAACAGGAGCTTGGAGACACTAGCAAGTCTATCAAGAGGAATTAGATCTTCTTCATACAAGGATCAAGCAAGTGTGTGTGTTGGATCCAAGAGCCACCGAAAGGAGGCTTGCGACATCAAGGTGATCAGGTTGTATCTTCTACTTTCGATTAATATGATACAGTGGCATGTCCTTTTTCCATAAAGTCATTCTCACTTTATTGTGTAATTCCTTGATCATACACATAAGTTGACAGTTGAATATATTTTGCTATCTTCACTTTGGTTGGTTTGTGTTGTCTTGTTCTTGACCTCACGAGAGCACCGGAGTGAAGCGGGAGCAACATAGACCCTAGGAAGCGATACAAAGGTATGTTACTTGTTCTTCCCTACTAGCTAATCCAATGGTCAAAACTTAGGGAAAGAGTCATGTCCTGTCCTGTTTTGTTCTAGATCCAGGTGGATCTAGGCAGATCTGTTAGTGTCCACACCTACCGATTAGTCAGATAACATCCTTAGGCACTGACCATTCCATAATGGCCTTTATCTTTTTCAGGTCCATGACAATGCCTTTTGTTGAAATTACATGTCCTAGATACTGTATTTATTTTTGATAGAAGTCACACTTATCAAATTTGGCGTACAATTTTTGTTTCCTCAACGTTTGCAAAACTATTATTAAGTGTTCATCATGTTTCTCTTCCATTTTTTAAAAGACGAGAATATCGTCGATAAATACTACCACGAACTTGTCTAAGTACTAACTGAAAATACTGTTCATCAGACACATAAACGTGGTTGGTGCGTTAGTGAGTCTGAAAGGTATGACTACGAATTCGTAGTGTCCATACCTTGTCTGAAAAGTTGTTTTGCTAATGTCCTCGTCTTTTATCCTAACTTGATGATAACTGGATCGTAAATCCAACTTTGAAAAGATCTTCACCCCACCTACATGATCGAACAGATCATTTATTCTTGGTAAGGGGTATTTGCTCTTAATAGTCATTTTTTTCAGTTGTCTATAATCGATACATAGTCTTAGAGTACCATCTTTCTTTTCCACAAAGAGAACCGGTGCCCCCCATGGTGAGACACTTGGTCTGATATACTCTTTTTCCAACAATTCCTGTAATTGTATTTTTAATTATGTCAGTTCTGGTAGACTCATTCGGTAAGGTGCTTTTGAGATAGGGGTTGAACCTGGTAGTAGGTCTATGGAGAAATTTATTTCCCTTCTGGGAGGCTATTCTGGTATCTCATCCACAAACATGTCTCTGAAATCACATAGGACAACAAAGTCTTCTAATTTTGTCTTATCATCTTTTTCTAGTAGATTCGTTACTTGGATGGCATAAACTTGACATCCCTTTCTCATACATTTCTTGAGTTGCACTGTTGAAACTTGTCTGACTGATACTGGTTTGGATATACCTTGGGTTGTTCTAATAGTGAAAAAATCGTCTTTATAGCTAAGAATATTTGTATAGCAATCTGGTACTGCTTTGTGTTGTTCCAACCAATCCATATCGATGATCATATCGTAAGATCCTAGTGGTAGGATGTTCAAATTGGTCCCTATGTTTTGACCATCTAAGCTGAACTCAAAATCCAGAACAAAGTCAACTACTTTCCTTTTAGTACCAATCGCTAATTGTATAAGCCATGGTTTTTCATGCTTCAGTTTCTTAGGTTTGTTTGACTCTGCCACATTAGGTGTAATATAACTTAACGTAGCTCCAGGGTCAATTAAAACAGAAATTCGAGTGTCATTGATTTTACCTTTGATTTCTACCACCGAGAACTGGTGGTCATCTTGTCGGCCATCTATGGCTGCATTTATCCGATGTGGGCTTCTTCCCACGTCTCCCACCGTCGAGGCTTCCTACAGGTTATGAACAACAGTTCTATTTGTTGAACTCAAAAATTGACAGTTCCTCCTTAGATGAGGCTCTCCACATTCCCAACACTTTAATGGCTCGCGGGAGCTGTCCCCAAACTTCTTTGTTCCCAGGTTTATCGGTTTACCGCTGCCTTTCATATTCGGATAATTGGACCATTCCAACTATTTCTCCTTTAGGCCCTTGGTCAATTTCAGGTCCTACCACCAAATGTTGGCCTTCCCTTTCAGATTGTAGATGGCTATTCTGACCTTCATGTTGTTGGAATAGTTGTAGATATGGAAGTATTTTTTGATGTCCAGCATCCATGCCTCAGCCTCTTCTCCCATCCTAGATTCCCCATCAAAGCTAGTTGGTTTAATCATTTTAAATTCTCCTTCGAGGTGGTCTACTTGTTTTCTTTTTCTGTCTGATTTACTTTTGTCTTCAGCTGAAGGTGTTCCTTCAGGCGAACTCTCTCCTTTTTCTATTTCTAGCCCTAAGTTCTTGGAGGCCCTTTTGCTGACTTCTTCTTCGTTATTATTATCTTTTGGGATTTTCTTGGTCACTATACTATGCAACAGGACTTCATTTATCTCTTGTTGTTCCTGTTCTGCCTTCTTCAATTTTTCATTGTCGTCTTTAAAAATCTGTAGTTGAACAATAAGATTCCTCATTGTTTCCAACACTTGTGTGGGTGAGCTTCTGTCACTGTTCTTCCTTGTATCTCCAGGAGGTCGTTGTTGTGGATTTTCTTCCATCCTATTTTCTGCATTGTCTCGAGCTCCCATAATTAATCAGCAAAACAGAAAGAGCTTTTTGTTTGTAACCAAAAGATTTATTAGTTTTTATATAAAACTGAATATCTATTAAGCAACTAAAGTGGTCCTGTTCAGGCCCAGTGTTTTAACTTTTTGCTCTGATACCATATGTAATAAACCTCAATTTTGTCATAAAATATTGTTTTTTCTTTATTTTATGTAAGAGAATTACGCCCTAAGGCTATATGATAGATCTAAAACCTTAACATTTAAAACCGTGATACCCTGTGCATTCAGTTTCTCTTTCCACAGTCTAGTGTTATTCTTCCATACTCATTTAAGTTATACTCGTTCTAGTAAATGGTTACAAGTTAATAATTTGTGGTAATGCGAATTAGACATAGGCCTAATACTTAGGTTTCCAACCCATTGATTAACATCCACGTTCATAATGCGCACAAGCCTAAAATTCAGGACCCCAAAAACTATAGAGACACAAAGAAGGGGTCGAAATAATTGTTTTAGTGCTACACCTGTTGGTTTTACTGTTGATAAAAGTGGCCCCGGACTGGAGGTTTTACCTGGAATTAAAACTATTGACTAAGACTCATAACCCAATAACTATTAGTTGGAAGCAGATTCTGAAGTGGCAGTTGATTGAACCCTCTCCCGACTTAACTGACTCCAACCACCGACATTAACTGAATTAGTCAAAAGGGTTTGTGAGAAGATCCTTACTTATCCTCTACCATATATTAAATGTGACTAGATGTAATGACAGCCGAATTTAAGTCTTTGTTCAGCCATTAATGGTAGTGGAGGTAACGAGATTCATCATGTACCCTCACCCAACCTAGACACTCCACATCACTCTTGTCACATGGTCCATCTCCTTGACATTCTCATCACATTCAATAGGCTCAGGGTTTGTGTATTTGGTTAACCACCATGATTCATTTCACTCTTGGTGAAAAGTCTGCTCTGAGCTTATACTATTGTATCTTCTATCTCTCAACTTTACTATACATGGGCATGGCAGCTTGGAACGTCTCTAATATTTCCTATCCGGTAAGTGTTTATCCTAACAAAATAATTAATTTTGTTTACTGTAGCTTTTCTATGTATTTCTCAGCTTCTATTCTGTTATTATCCTGTCTCTTGCCCATGGGTCCTTCTTTCTCCCCTCTTGAATTCGTCATTCCTTTGTTACCAGTCTAGGATTATATCTCATCGGAAAGAAATCGTATGCTTGACTGTGTTAGGGTCTTAGATATGTCTGTATGTCAAACCAAATTATTTTATACAAATGGAACCTCTCTGGTAGTTATTTTTTTCCGGAATGTGAAGAGGAAAGAGGGTTCATCGATCCTTGTTTCCCCAATACTACTCGACAACTCAAAGACTAGGTTTAAAGATGTCTAGGTTACATTTTGTGTGGCCCCTTGCTCTTTCCGAGCGTCTTAAAAGGGCATGGGCATTTGGGGTTTGAACATCGTATTGACTCTGTATTTCTTTTAATTTATTTGCAGAGTGTTAGATAGAACATTGGTTCTGTTCTTTTGTTTTCTTTAAATTATTGTAATACGGCTCTGGTATTTTAACTTTATTATGCACACTATTCAGTTTTCAATACTCGTATAATGGCTCTTTTGTTTGAATAATGTTTCGGTCATTCGTTGATTCTTACGCTAATGATGGGCCCCTTTTGGTTAGCAAGGGGTACCCATCAGGGAGACTAGGGCTTCGCTCCTCTTCCAAGTATGGAGAATTTTGTGGCTTCTCGATGCAGGAGCATCTCTCCACATTAGCCAGCCATGCCAGCGAATTCAAATCGCACGCTAAGAGAGAGACGCAACCTCATTTTAAATCTGAATTCAATGTAACTTTAATGTTTAAGATGTTGAGCTGGGAAGTTGTGCCTTTGTGCAGGCGTAGAGTAGATCGGCCTTTAATGTGTGTAATGGCTGACATCTAGATTTGATTCTGGACTAGACAACCTATTCAATGTAATTGAATAGGGTAGGTAAGATTAGAGGGAAGCACTCAAAGAGCCCCCTCAGGTAAAAGAGATTTTCAGATCTCATTTTGTAAGAGTTTTTGTAGTGGTAAGATGTTGTAGTGGTATTTGAGTAGAGTTCTGCGAATAGAGAGAAGAAGAGGGAAGAGCCAGAGAGACCTCAAGAATACCTTGTAATTACAGGCATTTTCCATTTTAATATAAACATAAGCAGTTCTCCTGGATGTATTTCTGAGTTATGTGGATGTTTGTGAGTGTTCTTCATATGTTGTGAATGTATACTATAGGTTTGTATTTGCAGGAGTGTGTTTTATTTCAAGGTTAAAGGTCTTTGAGGCTTCACACCAGGAGGGTGTGCCAGAATGTTGTGGGTTCTGAGAGTCGTGCACAGAGGATGCACTTCTGAACACTCTAGGTTCAGACAAAGACATGTTGCGGCACAGGAACTGAAGTCAACAACTCAGGAGAAGACCTCAAGGTTGTTGAACACCTTGAAGGTAAGGCTATGTATGAGAGACACAGTTGCAGACATAATTCTGCTGTGAATTCTGTAGAGCTCTGCCAAGTGGGCATTGAGCATGTGCACAATGGTGCATTGAGGAAAGAACTATGTTGTCAGTTCAGGAAGAAGATAAGAATCAATGAGGATTATGAGGGCTCTACCAGGAAGGCATCAAGCAAGTGAAAGGAGTGCACGAAAGAGACAGAACTGTTGAACGTTTTGTGGAAGGGAAACTCTGCCAGGTGGGCATTGAGACTGTGTGCAGGTAGGCACAACAAGAAAAGAACTCTTTGAGTTCTGGAAGTAAGGAAGGGTCCACTGAGGGAACCTTCTCAGGGTTTTTGAACACCCAGAGAGGCTTAGCAAGAGGTTGCTTGAGCAGAGATATAGCCTGTAGGGCATTGTATTCTCCATCTGTGGGAGAAGGAGGAAACCAAAATCCCTCAAAGGGTCTAAGCGTTTGAAAAATCTAAGGATGGATAGCACCAACATGTGCATGAGAAGACTCTACAGGAGGTAGAGATCAAATCTTCAAGGATTTGAAGAAAATCTCAGGAGGGGTAGCATTGCATACACGTGGCGAAGCTCAGAGTCATGGAGTTCGCAGAGGGAGACAAGGAAAAGGTCAAGGCCTTTGAGGAATTTGAATTTTCCTCCCAAGTCTAGGAAGAAAGTGCAGGAGCTCAGGAGGGAGCACAATAGCCATCAGATCAGCTGGAGAAGAAGATTTGGACCGTCGGTTTTCACGTCCAGGAAGGTGCACAGGAGAAACGCAGGGGAGAAATGATCTGAGCAGTCGGATTTGGAGAAAATTTCCCGTCAGCTGTCAGATTGGATAGGAGTTGCACGAGGTTTACCTTCATGGACAGGAGGCAGAAAAATCCCGACGAGAGGCATAGCCATCAGGATAGTAGTCATCGAGAAATCAGGATTCTCAAGGACAATAAAATCGAGACACTTCAAGTCTCAAAACGCCAGGAATATATGGACCGTCCATTAGCGGAGACACGTGGTGGAGATCGAGCAATCGTCAGTATATCGGCTATCGGGAAATCAAAGTTTCTGAAGTCAAAAGAATTGGGACATCAAAAGTCTCGAAATCCCGAGAGGTGATCTGAGCCGTCCATCCTGAGGAGGACGCGTGGCAGTAATTGAGCACCATCGGGAAAGGTCACGAAAGGGAAGACTCCACTAGAGCTTCGAGAGTCGGCAAATCGGGAGTTTTGTGAGCAAGAGGTCAGGGACATCCATAGTGAAAACCCCGATACAATCAAAGTCGTCCATCTATTGGGACAAGTGGAAATCATTGAGAGTCATTGATGTTTTGGCCATTGGGACTCACACGGGTAAGTGTTTTTTTGGGTTTGGCATTTGGCGAAGTCTGAGGCTTAAATCTAGACCGTCCATCCATCTAGGACACGTGTCATAGATCCGAAGAAAGTTGGGGATCGACATATCGGGGATTCCGTGGACACGAAATATTTGCATTTCGGAATCGTGAACCCCAAAACCATGACAAAGAGAACATCTCTACTGTGGGAGCTAGTTGTCATCATATTAGAAAAGGAAGAAATCTCTGTTGAGTGTGGCCCAACTGTCAGCCTGTCGGGATTCGGAGGATCGGGAATCCCGTGAGCAAATGCATTGGGGCATTGAAAACCCCGAAACCCCGACGAGTGGTAAGACTATGGTCATGGGGAAATGGTCATATGGGTCAAGAGACTAGCCCAAGGGGACTAGCAGAAGTTGGAATGCGTCAGGA
Source organism: Picea engelmannii (assembly GCA_009831015.1). Taxonomy (NCBI): domain Eukaryota; kingdom Viridiplantae; phylum Streptophyta; class Pinopsida; order Pinales; family Pinaceae; genus Picea; species Picea engelmannii. Next base: position 549,348 of record ML779816.1, read on the forward strand.
ATCGGAGGATCGCAGATCCAAATGGCATATTCATTTTTGGCATTAGAAACCCCGAAACCCCGACGAAAGGAAAGATATAAGGCTGCGGTCTTGTGAGCATGGTTGTGTGGACCAGGGCATAGCCAGGAGGGGCTAAGGTCGGGTAGAGAGATCATTGGTGATCGGGGGTTCGAGAGGACAGTGACTCTCAACATCAAGAAGGACAAAACCCCGAAACCCGGAAACTGAGTCGAGGACAACCACGGTTAGGTGAAGAAGACCGTGCGGGTGAATGAAGGACCTATGGATTAGATTTTTAGCATGGATTCCCTTGGGACTCCAAGGAGCCTCTTCGACTCAGCAGAAGGGTATTTTTGATCAATCCTAAGAGTGGGTGAGTTGGAGGTGTAGGAATACCCAAATCGCCTGCGTCAAGTGGTATAAGAGCTTAATTCTTGTCTGTACATTTCAGGTAGGAAGAGGCAGGAAGAGGTAAAGATCACTCTGATATGCATCAAGTGGTATCCGAGATTGATTCTTGTCTGTACATTTCATGCAGGAAGAGGCAGGAAGAGGTAAAGAGCACTCTGATACGCATCAAGTGGTATCAGAGCAGGAAATTCATCTGTATATTTCAGGTGAAAGAAGACAGAGTTGTTGAGGACTCTGTAAGGATTGTTTGCAGGTAGGCAGTAATCAAGAAGGCAGTTAGGGAGACTGTAGGATGAAGCTGGAAACACTCGGGATGCAGAGTGACAGCAGGTTTTCTAGAAAAGTAGGCAAAGACAACACCATGGTAACTGAAGACGATAGGCATGCTGGGAGGAAGAAAAGCAAGGCAGAAAATCTTGCAGAAATGGATAAAGAAATGGATAAAGAGATTTATGAATAAAAGGAATAAATAGAGAAGCTTGAACTGCGGATGCGGCAGGATAGGAGGTCGAGACGGATGCATGAATTGCCCATGAAGAAGGAAAAAGAAAAATGGCCAGTCAAGGAGTTTATGGTCATAGGGCAGCGTAGGCTGTTAAAGAGATGGTTGAGGTATGCTGAAAACCTCAAGGCCACAGAGGAGAAGGTGGTTCGGGTATGTGAACCAGAGACTGGAAAATTTCTCGGGGAGGAGAATCAATTGGGATCAGCTGAGGGTCTCACGGACTGTCATGAGGACAACCAAGGAATTTCACATTGCCAGTTGGGCAATGGTATGAGGTCACTGCGGGATCTCGATGATTGCCAGGAGGGCAGCGAAAGGTTTCCAGTTTTTCGGGTGGGAAAGGAAACGAAGTTGGAAGTAGTTGATTCCATGGACTGCCAGGAGGGCAATGGAAGCATCTCAGATTGCCAGGTGGGCAGAGATGAAGATTCAAGATTGTTTGAAGGTCTCATGGACTAGGGGGTGAGTTCAATTCATCGAAAGCATCCCATATTGCCAGGTGGGCAGGGATGAGCAGATGAGACTATCTATGGGTCTCATGAACTCATAAGTGAGTTGGAATCATCTAGGGGAACTGACAGAGCAGGTAAGCTTGGAAATGAATTTATATCAGCAGGAGCAGCTGACATAAGAGGACAATCTGAGGAGCCTTATGATGATTGGGGGAATTGGAGTATTCCTACCATTTGCCCAGGAGGATGAGTCACAGCTGACGATGGTTGTCAGTAAAGAAGAAGAATTGGAGAAGACTTTGGAAACTGCCCAAGCAGATGAAGAAGATGAGCATTCTGAGGAATGGCTCATTACTTGCAGCCAAAAAGATGAGAGGGTTGTAGCATTGGAGCTGACGGAAAAAGAAGCAGAAGGAGAATATGAGCATTCGGAGGAATGGCTCGATATTTTCAGCTGGGAGACTAAAAAGACTGCAACATGGGAGGTTGCAGAAGCAGAGGAAGAACATGCAGACAACATTTGTTTGGCTGATCTATATGAACAATTCAAATCCCTGGAGAAAAGGGTGAAAGTGTAGAGCGTGCACATCCAACAGCTGAAGTTGGAAACTGATGAAGGAGGCATGGGAGATCATGGTGATCTGCTCATGTGCCACAAACATTTGCAGCTGAGGAGATTGCAAGAATAGGGCCAGCCATTGGAGTAGCTGGATGCAGTGATAGAAGATATCATATAGTTGATGATCCGATTAGCAGATATTGTCAGCAAGGAAAGGCTGAGTAGAAGAGAAGCAACAACAACAGCGTAGAGGCAGCAGAAGAAGCTGCAGAAGGGAGCAAATGGGAAGCTCCAGATATTTGTTTGGGATCCAGGAAGATTTCCAACAGCTGAGAGGGGAAACTCATGAGAAGGAGCTCATGATTTTGCAGTTGAGGAGTATGATGCAGGAGCATCTCTCCACATCAGCTAGCCAACCACACCAGCGAATTGAAATCGCACGCTAAGAGAGAGGCGCAGCCTCATTTTAAATCTGAATTCAATGTAACTTTAATGTTTAAGCTGTTGAGCTGGGAAGTCGTGCCTTTGTGCAGGCGTAGACTAGATCGACCTTTAATTTGTGTAATGGATGAGATCTAGATCCGATTCTAGACAAGACATCCCATTCAATGTAATTGAATAGGGTAGGTAGATTGGAGGGAAGCGCTCGAAGAGCCCCCTCAGGTAAAAGAGATTTTTAGATCTCATTTTGTAAGAGTTGTTGTAGTGGTAAGATGTTGTAGTGGTAGTTGAGTAGAGTTCTGCGAATAGAGAGCAGAAGAGGGAAGATCCAGAGAGAGCTCAAGAACACCTTGTAATTATAGGCATTTGCAATTTTAATATAAACATAAGCAGTTCTCTTGCATGTATTTCTGAGTTATGTGGATGTCTGTGAGTGTTCTTCATATGTTGTGAATGTATACTGTAGGTTTACATTTGCAAGAGTGTGTTTGATTTCAGGGTTGAAGGTCTTTGAGGCTTCACACTAGGAGGGTGTGACAGAACGCTACGGGTTCTGAGAGCCGTGCACAGAGGATGCACTTCTGAACACTGTGGGTTCAGACAAAGACGTGTTGCGGCACAGGAACTGAAGTCAACAACTCAAGAGAAGACCTCAAGGTTGTTGAACACCTTAAAGGCAAGGCTGTGTATGAGAGACACAGTTGCAGACATAATTCTGCTGTGAATTCTGTAGAGCTCTGCCAAGTGGGCATTGAGTGTGTGCACAATGGTGCATTGAGAAAAGAACTATGTTGTGAGTTCAGGAAGAAGAGAAGAATCACTGAGGATTCTGAGGGCTCTGCCAGGAGGGCATCGAGCAAGTGCAAGAAGTGCATGAAAGAGACAGAACTGTTGAACATTTTGTGGAAGGGAAACTCTGCCATGTGGGCATTGAGACTGTGTGCAGGTAGGCACAAGAACAAAATAACTCTTTCAGTTCTGGAAGTAAAAAAGGTTCCACTAAGGGAACCTTCTTAGGGTTGTTGAACACCGAGAGAGGCTTAGAAAGAGGTTGCTTGAGCAGAGATATAGCCTGTAGGGAATTCTATTCTCCATCTGTGGGAGAAGGAGGAAACGAAAATATCTCAAGGGGTCTAAGCATTTGAAAAATCTCAGGATGGATAGCACCAGCATGTGCATGAGAAGACTCTACAGGAGGTAGAGATCAAATCTTCAAGGATTTGAAGAAAATATCAGGAGGGACAGCGTTGCATACGCGCCGCGAAGCTCAGAGTCCTGGAGTTCGCAGAGGGAGAGAAGGAAACGATCAAGGCCTTTGAGGAATTTGAATTTTCCTCCCAAGTCTAGGAAGAAAGTGCAGAAGCTCAAGAGGGAGCACAAAAGCCGTCAGATCAGCTGGAAAATAAGATCTGGACCGTCGGTTTTCACATCCAGGAAGGCGCACAGGAGAAATGCATGGGATAAATGATTTGAACCGTCAGATCTAGAGAAAATTTCCCGTCAACCATCAGATTGGATAGGAGTTGCATGAGGTTTACCTTTGTGGACAGGAGGCGGAAAAATCCTGATGAGAGACATAGCCATCGGGATAACAGTCATCGGGAAATCAGGATTCTCGAGGACAAGAAAATCGAGACACTTCAAGTCTCGAAACGTCGAGAAGATTTGGACCGTCTGTTAGTGGAGACACGTGGTGGAGATCAAGCAATCATCAGTATATCGGCTATCAGGAAATCGGATTTCCTGAGGTCGAAATAATTGAGACATCAAAAGTCTCCAAATCCCGAGAGGTGATCTAAGCCGTCCATCTTGAGGAGGATGTGTGTCAGTGATCGAGCGCCATCGGGAAAGGTCCCGAAAGGGAAGACTCCATTGGAGCTTCAGGAGTCGGTAAATCGAGAGTTCTATGAGAAAGCGGTCGGGGAAATCTATAGTGAAAACCTCGATACAATCAGAGCCGTCCATCTATTAGGACAGGTGGAAATCATAGAGAGTCATCGGCGTTTTGGCCATCGGGACTCATACAGGTAAGTTTTTTTTTTGGTTTGTCATTTGGTGAAGTCCAAGGCTTAATCTAGACCATCCATCCATTTGGGACATGTGTCGGAGATCCGAAGAAAGTCGAGGATCAACATATCGGGGATTCCTTGGACACAAAATCTTTGCATTTTGGAATCGCGAACCCCGAAACTCTGACAAAGAGAACAACTCTACTGTGGGAGCAGGTTTTCAGCATATTAGAAAAGTAAGAAAGCTCCGTTGAGTGGGGCCCAACTGTCAGCCTGTCGGGATTCGGAGGACCGGGAATCCCGTGAGCAAATGCATTGGGGCATTGAAAACCCTGAAACCCCGACGAGTGGTAAGACTATGGTCATGGGGAAATGCTCATATGGGTCAAGATACTAGCCCAAGGGTACTAGCAGAAGTTGGAGCGCATCGAGAATTGGAGGATCACGTATCCAAAGGGCATATGCATTTTTGGCATTAGAAACCCTGAAACCCTGACGAAAGGAAAGATATAAGGTTGTGGTCTTGTGAGCATGGTCATGTGGACCAGGGCATAGCTAGGAGAGGCTAAGGCCGGGTAGAGAGCTCATCGGTGATCAGGGGTTCGAGAGGAAAGTGACTCTCGACATCAAGAAGGACAAAATCCTGAAACCCCGAAACTGAGTTAGGGACAACCACGGTTAGGTGCAGAAGACCGTGCGGGTGAATGAAGGACCAATGGATCGGATTTTTAGCAGGGATTCCCTTGGGACTCCAAGGAGCCGCTTCGGCTCAACAGAAGGGGATTTTTGATCGATCCTGAGAGCGGGTGAGTTGGAGGTGTAGGAATACCCAAATCGCCTTCGTCACTTATGGCGATGGTGAAGGGTGTCATCTCCCTCCACTTAAGTTAAGTATCACTTTGGCATACTCCCTTTCCTAAGGTTACTGATTTTCCTTTGTTTATTTTATTTGTATTCCCTCTTATTCAAAATCTAAGGGGTATTCTTCACAATTCTGGTGCAGGGGTTTCAACTATGCGAGGATACGTGTACAAGGATATCACCCCTTCAATAGGTACTCAGGTTCCATTTTGTTCCTGTCGGATAGGCTTAGACAGTTGAAGTTAGAAGAATTCAACTATGGAACAATTTCTGTAAATGGTTCGCTATGTGTTAGGTTTTAACTTTGTTTATCCTTCTCACAGTCAAATTCCGAAAATCAGTTTTAACTTTTTGTATGATTGTTCAAGATCAAATCTATTTCTTACTACAATTTGTATTAAAAATTATTCGAAGGAAGATTATGTTAGATTCCTTTCCTATAATGGATTGTTTTCTCGACATTTATGAAACGAAAAGAATTTAAGAATGGTATTTTAGTTCCATCTCTTGTAGCCTTATTTCAATTCATTTGGCATCGTAGATCTTTGGCATAACTATTCAAGTATTGATAATAAAACTGTTATGTTTTTATCTTGTGATGTTTCATTCTGGATCTATATTAGTTGAGACCGATCTTTATTCTATGTTATAATCCGAGTGTACTCCAATTTTCTGTAACTAAAATCCCTATTTACAAATAAGAGAAAGTCTGAATTAATTGTTTTCTTCATTTTCTTGTCAAATCAGCGTAGCTAGAATCTATGCCTTGTGTTTTAAGAAAACCTTAATTTTGTCATTGTAATGTGGCTATGGTAATGTGTTTTGATTCTGGCATAATAATTTCATAAATATATTCTACTAATTCTATGCCATTCATTATAATATTTATTGAATGAACACTTGCATATGTAACCCTAGCCATAGTCACAAGGGTATTTGGTACTTCGTAAACCATATATAGTTGTCTGTCTTTAAATCTGTACAGCTAACCAGGAACATAAAACCTCTGATATTTTTCTAGTTTCTATAAATGTTTGCACAGATTTAAAAGTTCGTTACAGGGATAAACCTTTTACAAATTCATACGACTCTCGATGATCTCATAACCAATAGAGTTATTAAGAGAACTTAACGTTTTGGAAGTTGTGAGATGAATTTGATTGTTTTCGGTAGAAAATAGATCTATCCTAGGCTCCACTAAGACACAATAATTTGTAATTTCGTTCACTTCCCAGAGTTAATTCTTTTTATGTTATAGACAATAGGTGTTGTTTATAAATCTGTACACTCGTACATGGGACTATAATGGCAATGGTTCACCCTTATAGTATTAATATAAGTATATTTCTTTAATATAATATATGACTATCCAATATATAACATACAGAACCCGTATTAAAACAATCGTACCTATAGCATATAATGAGTTGTAATCATATATATAAAGAATAGATGAATAATTAGGAATTGAACAGTCTGTATATATGATACATAACAACTCGTGTATATATATATATATATATATATATATATATATATATATATATATATATACACGAGTTGTTATGTATCATATATACAGACTGTTCAATTC
>ML779816.1:556229-614127 GCA_009831015.1 Picea engelmannii
GAATTGAACAGTCTGTATATATGATACATAACAACTCGTGTATATATATATATATATATATATATATATATATATATATATATATATATACACGAGTTGTTATGTATCATATATACAGACTGTTCAATTCCTAATTATTCATCCATTCTTTCAAGTTCAAGTGTATGTTTCTGACAATAATACTTTTAACATTTGACTATAACTTCAAATAGACGAACATATATAATCCATGGAAATTATTCAACTTAACAAGAATAGATGCATAATATCAGATATCTAAAATTATTCAAAACAAAGGAGGAGGAATTTAACATATCTAAACCAAAATCGTCGGAAGACAAAGGGAATAACCACGTTCCTCCCAACCGTAGAATAAGGCAGCCAAAACTACTTTCCCAATTCACCCCCTAGCCTGACCATGAACCCATGAGGGTGAAATTGGAAACTCCTCTTCAAAAATGTCCTTCAATTCTAGTATATCCTTCTTGCCTCACACTCATTCAGTGTTCATAAATGCAAGGAAAACAAATCAGTCTCTTTTCTCAACATACTTGGCACCATCCTTCCTCCTCACATATGCTTCTTTATCAATTTGCCTAGGTCTTTTTCCGTCCCTTGGGGATTTTCGTAGCTTTCTAAATCCCTGATTTTTTAGGGGATGCCAATGGCCAAATCACTAATTTTCCACTTGTAAAAATCAACCTAGGGGTAGTTCCAATATGTTCTCCACTCATGGAGTCATGGTCAGCTAAATTTAACATGGTTGTTCCATTTGTCCTCTTGTAATCATTATAAAATATCATGTTTTCATACAAGTGTCATAGTAGAAAATAATTAGCTGGGTCAAATCAGGTCTCTGCCCAACAGGCATAATGATTAATTACAATTATAAAATTTGAAGTTCAGAATTGTCATAAATGGAAAAAATTTCCAAATTTGAATTTACTAAAAACAGAATGAATTTTCAACAAATTTAAACTTCAAAATTATTTTATTTTTCTGGGACGTCACATGTTCATTTTTCTTTGTTATTTTCTCTATATTTTCTTCAATTTCATCATTTTCCTTTATGTATGAGATTTTAAATTGATATACCTTGCAACAAAAAAGGCCTCATACTATACCCTTGATTTTACATAGACAAGCTTCAAAAATGAAAGAGCACAACTCTTTATATTGCACAATCTTTGTTCTTCCATATGATGCCAATCCAATACAGTATATTCGATCCTCCACATTTCCAATAACCCACAATGTTATATCTCATTTCACAAAAAAATAAGTGTTAAACTTGAATTGTAGTGCCCTTATTAAAGAGGGAGGAACATTGGGACACATTCTCCTTAGAGAGGAAGGAAATTATTTGAAAAAATATTTAACCTATGAAATTCACACTTTTTTACTCACATATTCCTAACCACGAGGAGGTTCTTTGTGTGGTTCACACTTGTACCACAATAAAATGCTCCTTGGCTAATGGTTGTATGATAAATCTCACCTACTACTCTAATATGATTGATCACCATTCAAAATCCCTTATCACCTTATCCTATTGCTAGAACCTAAATGGAATATCTATCACTTCAGTTGGTTTTGTAGATCTATTTTTTTCTTAGGTCTATATCCATCAGTGAGCAGTTTCATTGAACTTGACTCCCTGGTGCACCTTCTGGGGCATTTCCTAACTTCATGGGTCTAGTTGGGGGTGCAAACTCGTCAATCAAGTTCATAGTCAAAACCAATTTTGGATATGCTACTTAAAAATCCAATTTGATTCAAACAACCAAAATCCTTTAATGAATATCTTGGCACTGATCATGCCATATATTTTCATAGGGTTCCATGACTATCAATACACAATTCATGTATTAGAGTTTATTTATGGGGATTGAGTCTTACATTGTTGTCATAAAAAATCTAAAACACACAATTAGAATATGTGGTAAGAGAGTATATTTTATTTGTATTGGCTCACTTGCACACATCATTCTTAATGTTAGAGGGTTCCTGACCTATGTTTCATCAATAGTTGACAAAAAAAAAACCCAATGCATCGACATATCAATCATTAGACGTTGACTAAATAAGGTCTCACCCGAGATGACCTGAGAATCATAGAGACCATCTGGTCTTGTGTTAGTGATGAAGAGTTAATCTACATAATGATATATCTCAATATGGAATTCAAACATTCCATTGCAATACATTCATATATTACCATCATGTAGCATTACCAAATTCATTCATTAAAAAAATAATCAACACAGTAAGTGATAGGAATAACAAAAACTTATAGTATTTCCATTCAAACAATGGCATACATGTGTTAGAGTATAGAAGATAGTGTGCTCGTTTTACCATTGACGATACCTTCGTTACCCAACCATAGGCCGAAGCCTCCCTCTGAGAACCTTAGCCTTGACCTGAGAATTCCTCCAGAAGCAAACCCTAGGCTAGATAGCCAAACAAAGAGTAGCGCATCAATCCCCAAGGATAGCCCATCACAAAAGACTGATCAGATGTTACAAACCCTAGCCAAGAGACATCCAAGACAATACTGAAACTAGCTGCTGCTGCAGCTGCACCTGCAACCCTCCTCCAAACCTACACACCATACTGCAACTGTAATGCACACCAACTGGGAAACTGCAATTCTGAGATGTTGTCAAATGAGAACTAGTGCCCTGTATTTATAGTAATCCTGCCAATTTGTTGGGGCAGACTTCTCCTTCTGGGTATGTGTATGTTCAGTATATTATTATTAATTATGGTCGACTTCTTCTCTTGGAGGCTAATACCCTAATATAAATTTTCTTCTTGAGCCAACAAGGCTTCTAGGGTTATTAGACAATTCATTAGGGTTTCTCTTGCTTCCTAGAGTCTTCTATTCTCGTCAGGTTCACACGTGGGGGTAAATACCTCCCATAGCTACCATAATATTAACACTCCCTCCTAGCTAGAGAGGTATTTATAGGTAATGGACTTGAGCACAAAACACACCATTTACCCGGTAGCATCAATATAGTCATCTAGACTATTTCATGACTAGATCATGAGCAATACCATCACCATCAGCTGCATCATCTCTCGAAACCATACTTCATCTGATTAGTTAGATATGATGCTGGATAAGTTACTCTCACCTTGGAGTGATACAAGAGGAGTAAAAGCTATGAATTGTTTTCCATATGGAAAATCTCTATTCATCATTCATCTGAATGATCATTATCTCCAATAAACTGTTGATAGTCTTCAAGTCAATTAGAACAAGGATAGAACACACCTGTGTCTATTCATAGTAGTACATAACTACAATCCAGTGGTTCACTACCACATCAAGTAACACACAAGTTCTTGATCATCAACGTAAGGTTGCAAATAGTGAAACATATTCACCACAATAGTCCTCATCTACTGTCATATAGTATTCATAACAAACATATGAGAGAATCCTACATAGAAACAATTTTATGATAAAAACTGTATCATATGGGCCAATATTTCACTCACGTCTGTGAGATCTGAAAGAATGTATGCCACCACAGTAGTCTTCATCTCCATAGAAACAATGTTATGATAAAAACTGAATCAACTGGGCCAATGTTTCACTCACGTCTATGAGATCTGAAAGAGTATCTGCCCTCAGTATAGAATATCAACAATAATCATCTGGGCCAATATTTCACTCACGTCTGTGAGATCTAAAATAATGTCTACCCTCAATATAGAATATCAATAATGGGCTATCTGCCCCATTCTTCTCAACCAATAAAGAAGGATTGTTTCTGATTTCTGAACCTGGACCATTTCCCACCCTGGGCCATTATTCCGACACTAAACAAAGTGTAACCTGGAAAGAATGAGTCTTCCCTAAAGAAATGTTTGGACCATTCGTTACCCTGGGCCATTCCTCTGACACTGAAAAAAGTGTAACCTGGAGGGAATGATTATGCCTTAAGGAATGATTGTCCTGGACTATTCCCCACCCTGGGCCATTCTTCCAACACTAAACAAAGTGTAACCTGGAGAGAATGAGTCTTCCCTCAAGGAATAACTGTCCCCGATTTCTGAGCTTGGACTACTCCCCACCCTGGGCCATTCCTCCGACACTAAAAAAAGTGTAACCTGGACAGAATGAGTCTGCCCTCGAGGAATAACCGTCCGGACCATTCCCCACCCTGGGCCATTCCTCCGACACTAAAGTGTAGCCTGGAGAGAACGTATAACCCTCGAGGAATGTTTGTCCTGCATCAACCTCCAAAATGGATGATTCTTTGAAACTTCTCACAACTGTGAACTTCGAAAGAATGATTGCCCGGCAAGGCAGACCATTCTACTTGACCACTAGTCAGAGTGACTACCAAGAAGAATGATTGTCCTAGACCACTTTCCATAATGGGAAGTCATTGTCTATGATACATCAACAATCAGTCTGCCTCCCATGTTAACTACAATGGGAATTCACTGTCCGTCAGAAATCTCAATCCACTTTCCGAACAGGAAAGCATCTGTCCAATCTGGACTATTTCTCAATTACAAAGATAAATGCTCCCTCCTAACTGGAGAGTTATTTAAATCACAAAAATAAATGTTTGTGTACCTTCTTTTAGTTTGGAGAGTCTTCCCTTCCAGCTAGGGGAGTTATTTCCACGAGCTCTAGCTTGAGTATGAAAGTTCTTTCATCTTGAATAGAGGCTTTACCAAAATGTATGCTTATTTGCACATCTGTGGATATATCTATTTGAGAAATCATTTTCTCCTTTCTAGACTTCATCATGGATAATGTAATGCCTGTAATTTAGTCTGGAATACTGTGAAGGATTCATGTAGATCTGAACAATAGAGGATATCATAGTTGGAGAACTAGAACATATCCATGTGGCACTTCTTTTGTCATCATGAGATCTGATCTTCTGAGTAGTCATCTTGATGTTATAGGAAATCTTCACCACGCTTCTGCTATGCTCTGGAGGTTCTCCACCAAGTTGTCTTCTTCTTATCTTCATACAGGAGTATCTTTCTGGTATGCCTCAAAGTCTTGAGATTGCTCTGCATGCGCTCTTTGCTCAATTTCTTCTGGAGAACATTCCTTGCATTCATCTGATGTAGAATTTTGACTCATGGATGTTACAGATAATATAATGACTTATATAGAGATAAGTCTGGTGTACTGGAACAATCAATCATCATAGTCTCCTCCCTCCATCTGACATACCTTTGGTTCTGGATCTCGCAATGCTTTCATTCATAAGTCTTCCATACACTGTTCTTCATCACGACTTTCAGTTCTTCTTGTTGATTTCTTTTAGTGAGTTCATATCAGGCTGGTAATCTTGTGATTCTTGATAGAATGACTGGTTGTTCTGGTTCTTCTTTATTTCTTGGAATCCTTATGTTCCTCTTCATGTTTTTCTTTTACTTTTGGGTCCATGGAGTTTCTTATATATTCCATGCCCTAGAGATTCCACTTCTACCTTTCATCATAGGATCACGGATCTGGATGGACAACCAGGAATACTTTAAGGCTTCTCTTCGAAAAGGTTTTCTTTTGTGGTTGAGCTAAACACGTACTGTCTTTTCATGGATGCTACCATGGATATACATATATTTTTCATCATCTTCAATCGATCATAGGATTATCTCCCTCCTAATCCTTGCTTTATGTAAGAGTGCATATAATCGTATCCTTTCGTCTGACTGAGTCCATGTTTATTGTCTTTTACAATAATAGAGTCCACACTTCCATCTGAATCCTTATTGTCTTCTGCAATATATAATTGGCTTTCTTTGTCTAATAGAGTCCATGCTTCTGTCTTAGTTGTCGTCATAAGTCTTTCTCCAATTTCTCTTGATGTTTGACTTCTAAGTCTCTTCAGGATTGATTTTGATTTTGGCTTATCTTGTAATAGCTTTCACATGATATATTTCATTCTTTCATGTGTAATATCTAATGATAACTCTTTTCATCTTATTTGTTCTTTCATGGGTATAGTTCTTCTTGGAACACATTATCTTCCAAGAGATAGATACACAACATATGTACAAGGACAATGCAAGCGAGATATGTACAAGAAAATAAGAAGAGTGTTGTTACCTTTTAGTAGAAGAAGTCTCTTCCATCCTGCTTATTCTTCTTAGTAGGTTCCTTTTCTTCGGCAATTGATGCTTTGTGTTTCTTCTTCCCTTTCTTTAGCTCGGGACATTGATTCCTATAGTGACCGTACTTCTGACAGTTGAAGCATTGTATTTTTGAAATGTCTTTCTCTTGATTTGGCTTCCTCCTTGAACCAAACTTCCTTTTGTTCCCGAAGTTCTTGAATCTTGTTGTGAAGGCGTGATCATCGTACTTCTTTTGAGTTTTCTCTTTTGCATTGATCCTTGATTCTTCTTGAGCACAGCAAGTCCAAAGTTCTTCAAATGTCGGGTACTCCTTCCTTGTATTCATGCTTGCAGAAAATGCATCCCATGTCTTGGGAAGACCATTGAGTACTATGTTCACCAATTCCTTTTCTGAATTGATCTCTTCAATAGCTTGTAGTTGATCTCTTAGCTGAGAGATCCTTACAAAGTAGGATGTTATGATGTCGTCATCATTAATCTTCATGTCACAGAGCTCATTCTTCAGACTCATAACTTGTCCAATGTTTCTAACTGAGAAGAGATTTGTTAGGGAATCATACATCTTCTTCGATGAGTCAAGATGGGAGATGTAGGGTATCAAGTGGTATTTTATGGAATCCACTATGATACTCATGGCATTGATGTCAACATCTTTGAACTTCTCCACAGCTGCAATGTTCTATGGTTCCTTCTCTTCTCCTTCTTTAAACTCTGGCTTCACGATCTTTCCTTTCACAATATCCAACACTTTATTCATAGCAAGGATGAGGTCAATCCTTGTCTTCCATGCCCTAATGTTAGAGGCTCCATCTATCTTGTTCTCAGACTTCATAGAGTTCATCATGGCTTGCTTGACTTGGTCAAACCCTAGATTTGACCAGAAATCCAAACTTCACGTCTTGGCCTTCTAAGAGTACTAGGAGATGTGTTGGGCTAGGGTGCACTGATCTATCCAGAGATTAGGTCAATCTCTTCACTTAAGGTGCCTTGACAAGAGGTTTAGTGTTTTTGCAATTGCTTCTACTGGTAACCCTAGCTGCAGTGCTTTTGGAAGCTACTCCTGCTAGTAACCCTAGCGGTAGTTCCTCAACAAGCTCAATATCTAGCGGCTATGTTTCCTTCCATCATTTTAGGCTGACTAAAGGGGTGTGGGCCCAAAACCTGTTAGAATATAGAAGATGGTGTTCTCATTTTACCATTGATGATACCTTCGTCACCCAACCATAGGCCGAAGCCTCCCTCCGAGCACCTTAACCTTGACCTGAGAATTCCTTCGGAAGAAAACCCTAGGCTAGATAGCCAAACAAAGAGTAGCACATCAATCCCCAAGGATAGTGCATCACAAAAGACTGATCAGATGTTCCAAACCCTAGCCAAGAGATATCCAAGCCAATAATGAAACTAGATGTTGTTGCAGCTGCACCTACAACCCTCCTCCAAACCTGTGCACCAGACTGCAACTGCAGTGCGCACCAACTGGGAAACTGCAATTATGAGATGTTGTCAAATGAGAACTGGCGCCCTGTATTTATAGTAATCCTGCCAGTTTGTTGGGGCCGAATTCTCCTTCTGGGTATGTGTCTGTTCAGTATATTATTATTAATTCTGGCCGACTTCTTCTCTTGGAGGCTAATAGCCTAATATAAATTATCTTCTTGAGCCGACAAGGCTTCTAAGGTTATTAGACAATTCATTAGGGTTTCTGTTTCTTCCTAGAGTGTTCTATTCTCGTCAGATTCACACATGGGGGTAAATACCTACCGCAGCTACCATAATATTAACAACATGGACCAAGGAAATCATAATTCATCAAAAATAGTTCCATGTGATATCATATATTCTATTAGTGATACATTACATGGAACCATGGTCTTTCTCTTAGACTTTGCACATACTACTAAGAGAATTTATTATAGGCTCTTTACAAAACTTGTTCCAGTCTCATAAAAAACCTGAATCACAAAAAAACTCATCCAAAACTATACATACTCATTCTTTCTCATATATTCTTAGTTTTAGACCAAAAAATCTCTAAATTCCATATTGAGAGAAATCTTTTATGTGACTCTGTTGCTCCTTTTTATTTTCTTCTCTTCTCTTCTCTACTGATCTGTCACTTTCACCTATCCTCCACTTGCTCTGTTAACTATCAATCCTACATGCTTATTCCACTGACATGCAACCCACATATCCTCTTTGGATTCATGGAAGTCTTAAGTAACTTTCCAGATCATCCCTTAAATTATCCACAATATCTCATGTTGCCTAAGTTAATCATTCAAGAATATTACAAAATATATTCTTTATATAGTGTTTACTTGGTATCATCTTGATTCCTATCATGCATTGTGGACCTATGACTAGCATGTGCACCTAATTTTATCCATTGCACAACTATTGATTTCCATGAAAAATTGTTGTATGTGCATGTGATATTTTCCCCAAAACTTTGGGTCCCAACAAGCCCCCTTTATTATTAATTTGATCGTCCTTGATTGATGCGACAAAATGAATGGTCTTTATGATTTCCTTAATGAACTACTTGAACTAACTATCAAATTCGTCGAGGGTGGCATCAATTTTCTTGCATATATACGCAATTGTGACCCGAGGAGAATTTATGTCCATAGTCTCCATATTATTCATCACGGGGGTGGATGCAAGCTATGTGGCAACAAGTTGAGTATAGAATACATGAGCCTTATCAGTTGCATTATTGGCCAGCTCATAAATTATTTGTTTCTCTCCCCATGTGGCAATGATTTCATTGGTATTTCTCGCGATGGATTTCATCAAGGCTTGGAACTCACCCAGAGGTAGAGAAGTTGAACCGATATTTTACGAGGTGACCTCTATTTCAACTATATGAGCCCTGTCATGAAAATAGATGAGTTATGAAATATTATGCAATTTGTTCCATAGAGTAAATTGTATTCGACCAACCCTAAAAAATACTTTAGTCTGGTGTATCGAGTTTGGATGGCTTCTTCAGTCACCTTAATATTATTCTGCAACTTTTGATCCTATGGTGTTGACTATTGGAGAAGAGTGCAGAGTGATAGGTTCTATGACTCCAACACTTGAAGATTCTCAATGACTGCTCTAAACTTTTATGATGCATGGACCTTTCATTATTCCTATTCAAATTGATGGACTTGGGAGTATGCTTCTTTGATAACAATGCATAATTTTTCTTGACTTTCTATGGAAACCTCATTTTAGGATTTGATATTTGTGTTGGCAATGACCTTATAAATATGGAGTGTCTATAGATGATGTCATCCAACTTCTACCTCCTTCCACACAAGTAGTTCTTGTTTTATTTGGGAGTTGGTATCAACATGATTTTTGAGTTCTTCGTCAATGTTTTGGAACAATTGTTGATGTGCCTGAGTGAGATTCTAGTTTCTCTCCCCGAGCCCATCGATTATTGTAGTGATAAAAATTTGCAGGTCGATGGTAGGCACATGTGCAGGATCAAGCTTACCCTTGGATGAGAGAACTATCACTAGAGCGAGTAGGCTTACTCACAACACCCTTTTCTCACTTGTGCATGGATCTTATTTTTATTGTGGAGCATGAGGAGGTGAACCTAGTTGTGAGAGAACGGGAAACCATTGACAAAGGAAATCAAACTTCCCCGCCACATCGTTTTAGAAAAAATGTTGTCAAGATAACATAGTGTGAATTTTCTGGAGAAATTTAGATAGGTTGGCCACCTATTTGTCACCTTGTGGTGTTGAAGGCCCATATTTTGAGCACTTAGTAGTGTTTGTTCGACAATACTTCCCTGTTCCTTGACGAGGGTGGTTGTTTGACAACAAAAAATGATCTGAGACTTCTTGTTCGATCTGATTAGTAGTCGACGATAGTGTAAGTTCTTCCTCTATGCTAAGGTCCATGTTAATAGGGGGTGGGACCTGACACTTGCGAACACTTTCCATTTTTGAACATCAATTTCATCTACTTCTAACTCTTATAAAATTTCCATTTTCCAGATTCTAGGGTTCTTCTTGAGTGGAACCAAGTGTTTGGTGCATATGAGATCCAAATTCCTTGTCTCTTCATCGCGTTGTAGCTATATCCCATCTCTATTCCTGTGATTTATTTATTCTTATCTCAAACTATGATTAGACTTCGTTGTATTAAGGCTAATAACTGGTTGGCGAGTCTCAGAGACCCATTAGGATGTCATTTTTGGTAATGTATAAGGGGATCCTAGCCTCATCCTTGTCATCGTTAGTGCATGGGTAAATAAACATGTTACATAAATCACATGTAAAATCAAGATAGTCAGTATACCTCTTTAGGATCCTCTTCGATATGTGTACCATTGCATAGACGATAATGATCAACTCTATAAACTGTTTCCATAAAATCTGTTTGATCTTATCCTAGACCATTGGTTCCTTTATGTGTTGGAGAGTTGAAAATGAGGGAGTAGTGAACAATGGAGAACCCTCATCATACTCTTCATTCCTTGGTGTTGGATTCCATAAAATCATGTCAACCAAGACAAATACCCAACTATAATGAAATTCCTTTCCTGAGTTTTGGGCATCCAAATAGTCATCCACAAATTGATTCAGCAAGTATCGATCCTAGGCCATTTAGGCACCTACAACACATTGTTTAGCGGCAAGGACAACACAAATGGGGAATTATTCCTTCTAAAACTTCCATTAGATATTGCAGGAATGAATCTATGTTGCAAAAATGACTGAAAGATATTTAATATCATCGATCACTACCCCACACATCCCTCTCCATGTTCCAAAGTGGGTGTATGCTTCCTCTAGTGCTACGCTTTTTTCCTTCATGGTAACAACCACATCTCCACTAGATTTAGAAACACTAGATACTAAATACATTGTATCATGGTCTACAAGGTGTGGTTGATCTAGACATAGATAATTTCCATCCAACCTGGTAAGGAGGAAGTCAACACATGCATGAACCGTTGCAGCTCAACCAAAATAGGGACAATTGAGTAATGTAAGGATGTCAAAATCTGACAAGGCCTTAACCCACTTTTGAGTAACCACCTTTTCAGTACCATATGCTCACTTGACGATGGATGCATAATTGTCAAATTGGAGTTCAGGGAACTAGTTTGGGTCACACACATTATAGTCAACAATTTTGAGCACTCGAATTTTCCCAATTTTGGACTCTTAAAATTTAATCCAAACAACATCATTGTTTCTGGAACTGATTGTTGTTTTATCTATCTGGCCTTTTTTCTTGTGGAGGGTTTTCTTGAGAAATTAATCCTAGTTGTGGATGTCCATGGTATCTTAATTTAAGTTTTGAAAGTGTGGAACAACTTCATGGATCAACAACATGGGACAAATTTCTTTGTGCATAACCGAAGATATCGTGTGCTCCTCTTCTCTTGCTAGTTTTGGGATATGAATAAAAGAAAACTATGGAAGCCAACTAAGGGTGGATATATGGTGGAATCAATGAGACAAAAAGTCTTTTCACACAAAAGTATTATAATATTAATGTTGCATGTCGTCCACTTGGATTTGAAGTTACTCCCTAGTCCTTGTTGGAGGTCGAATGAAAACTACTTCAGTAAACTCTCTCCCCTTATGAATTCATTAATGACTTGATCTCTTCCCGAAAATAATTAAATCTATTCGACGTAACTACCTATCACATCCATCTTTATTACATTCAAGATTGTATGCCTCTTAATATTTCAATGTGATGTTGATGGATATACACAGGCACAAATTCATATTCTATAGGGGGCACCATGCATGATTCTGGTGGACCCATGTAGAGTAAAAATGTGTTTATTTGTTTTAAGTAAGAAAATAAATATGTTTGTGGATTTTCTTTTATAATTTATTTATTTTTAATGTAAATTCAAAAAATAAAATAAAATGATTAATAAATCAAATACCACTTTTTGATTTATAGGCTAATTTGAAGTTTTTTGTTCGTAACAATACGAGTGATCGGGGCGACTATTTCAATTAAGTCGCAATTTTAACTCCAAAAACTAGAAGGGTTCTACCGATAACATCATTTTTCGATTTTTGGGTCAATTTTCTGGAATGCAATTTTTAACAATATTAGTTATCAAGGAAATGATTTTAAGCAAGTCACAATTTTAACCACCCTGCAAAAGAGGGGTGCTACTGGTAACACCATTTTTTCAAACAAAAGTAAAAAAAATGTGACCTCTAAAAAAAGAGAACTCTCGTTAAATTGATCACTTTTTTTTTAAATATACAATAAGTATTTCTAGAATGATTGATATTTAATTATACAAAGATGACATACTCAATCCAAGAAGCATTTGGATGTAATATTTACATAAGTGGTATGAGATGTTATTTCATCTTAAAAATTATTTCATGTAGTTGTAGGGTTAGTTATGTCTTGTGAATCTCTTCTTACATAAATAAATGGCATAACATTGATATATCTTTTTACATAAATCAATGGAATAACCTAACATCAGACTCATAGGTAGAAGCTACTTATACCTTTACTTTACCTAAGTTTACCTAAGTTTGTTTAGTTTGTCATTATGAGATAGTTTACCTAAGTTTGTTGAGATCCGTGAGTCAATAAGACAAACACAATATTTTCTTCCCCCAGCATGGACCATGAATGAATGAAGAATAGGCCATGAAAGGTTACAAAGACGCGAGTGCAGGGATCCCCATGAGGAACACGATGAGGGATCATGCTTAATCTTACAAAAGCAAGTTAAGGTGAGTGGATTAATTAATATGCAAGTTGGGTGGATTAATTGGTTTCATCTCCACACTACGTGTCAACCTCAACCTTATAGTCGTGTCTGTGTCAACCTCAACATTAATAGCCTACTCCAATGACAGAGCAATGAATATGAACATAAATCACATCTTGGAACATCTTACAACAATGACTATAAATTAAGAAGAGTGTTAGAGGAATGAGTATTATGGATTTACATGGATGTTTTAATTTCTTTTGGAATTTATATTTAAATTTTATTTTTTTAAGTTGCTCTATTTTTCTGCAAAATTATCTAGAGATACTAGAGCTTCAATTTCACAATTATATAAGATAAGAGAACTCATGAAAGTTTCAAAGATGAATTTTCTCTTATCATATACTGAAAAGTATGGGATTTATAATTGTTTTTAAGTTCATAATAATTCTACCACCTTCCTTTTATTTTTTCAATACTATTGATTGTGATAAATATTGATTCCAACACATTTATATAAAAACACTCACTGTTGTTGTCATAAATATTATTTAAATTTTTATACTAAAATATAATATTTAAATTTTCCATTATTAAAAAACACATCCAAATTTGTGCATAGTTTCGACATGCAATATTCCACTAAAACGGGGTTGTTTGAACAAAAGATTATCCAATGAGATTTTGAAAACGATTTTTATCTCGGTCAATATTGAACACATACATGATAAACGGACGAATCTATGCTGAGGAAAGACAGCTCTCAATATTAAGGATCCATGGTGAACGGACAAATCTACTCTGAATAAAAGGAGAGTCGAATGATATGCCTTGAAACATTGGACAAACGGTATTATGGGCTCACTAAGAGAGCTATTTAACGAATCCGTCGTCCAGAGACAACTCTATGCAGAATAAAAAGACAGTTCTCAATATTTAATGGATCAATGGTCAATACACGAATATATGGTGGATAAAAAAACAGTAAGTGCGATGCCTTAATAGAGTTATCTAATGAATCACAACTCTATGCGGAATAAAAGGATACTTCTCACTATTTAATGGATACATAGTCAACACACAAATCTCTGGTGATAAAAAAAACAGTTGGGTTGCATTCCTTAATTGTCTCACTAAGAGAGCTATCTAATGAATCCGTTGTCAACAGACAAATCTATCCCGAAGAAAAAGACAGTTCTCAATATTTAATGGATCCATTGTCAAACACAAGAATCTATGCTGAATAAAAACACGGATGAGTGTGGTCAAACACAAAGAATCTATGCTGAATAAAAAGACGGATGAATGAGATGCCTTGAAGCATTGAAAAAACGCGATTACGGCCTCTGTGAGGGGCGAGCAATATTCAGCCTACATGGACAGGTTGAGTATGATCGAATATAGGTCGTCGGATCTAATGCCGGTTAAGCATGATCGAATATAGGTCGTCGGATCTAATCCTGATTGAGTATGATCGAATATAAGTCGTTAGATATAAAAGCATTAGATCCGACGACTTAAAATTCACTTACTTTATTCAATACTCCATTATTCAATACTCCATAACTACTTAAAATTCATTTATGCTTGCTTGTTTTCTGAAAAGTTAAACTTTGCTATAAATTATATAGATTCATTTTTATGTTTTTAAGATATATTGTATGTTTTTAAATTGATTTCTGAAAAGTTAAACTTTGGTATAAATTATATAGATTCATTTTATGTTATGTTTTTAAGATATATGGTATGTTTTTAAATTGATTTGTGTTAGCAGTTTTATGAAAATTTTATGATTTTTGAAAAGGTAGTAGAAATGTTAATACTTTTTATAGTAATTAAATTAATGAGAAAACAATGTGTAAAAAAATAAATAAACATAAAAGTATATAATTATTACAGATTTATTTTTTGGAAAAAAAAAATTGGGAAGAAAACCCCACTCCAAGCACGTTGAATGTAGTATTCAACAGCTAACACATGATTAAATACATTACATTTTCCATGCTTTCATAGGAGTATTTAGTAGCATAAAGGTTCAAGAGGAATTTAGGCAACATAATAGTAAGTTATAAATGTCTTACACTACCTCCAAGCCATGCAGTCAATAAAGAAGCATAAGAAAACCATAAAATATTTATGGTTTTTCAATTCATCATGATGGAAACCACCAACAATTAATTAGTTAACTATTTCTACTCAACATTAATTCATGTAAATGTTCAACATTTATTTAGATAATTTCTCTATTCCAAAACTATAAGGTATATGAAACACATGACTCAACATTCCCCTACTTGTCATATACCATTCAAGTATTTAAAGGAGAATGCAACAAAATTAGAGAAAACTAATATGTGCCATAAGACACATAGAATTGCAATGACCCTAGATTTGTGTGGTGCTCACAACTTTTGTCAACACATTTGCAACATTATGCAAGTTGTCAACTTTATCCAGTATCACCTTTACACCCTCTACCATGTCCATAATGAAAAAGTAATGTATATCAATATGTTTTGTCTTTACATGAAAGGTTAGGCTTTTATCCAAACAAATGGTACTATTACTACCACACTTAATTTTAATAGCAATATAAATTAACCTTACATTTTAACATAGTTTGATAAGAAAAATGGCCTCCTTACATGCAGGAGTAGCCTAACATATGCCATGCATCTATACTAGTCAAAGAGACCAAACCTTGGTGCTTTCTTATCCAACTTCTCTCTCCACCAAATAGTTAAAACACATATCTACTAGTAGACCTTCTATCTATGTCCCCTCTCTGATGAAAATTTTACATAATCTTGTATATCTTTTGAGTGTTGGAAAGAAAAAATAAATATTCAAAAATATCTAACAAATATTTGAAGGCTCTAGATGTTTACATCTAAGATTATCCATGAATCAACTCAACACTCTCACCTTAAAAGATGTTCGATCTAGTGAAAATAGTAACATATATCAAACTACCAACTACACTAAAATAAGGAACAAAATAAATATCATCCATCTTTACCATTATTGTATAACAATGCTCAATTGAAAAATTAGTTCTCAATACTTTTTGGTATGCCATATGAAACCGTTATACCATAGAGTTTACATATTACATATTTCTTTTAGCTTAACTAAAATTTATATTAATTGTATCTCTCCTACCATTCCTAAGATATATTTTATAACATTGAATCCCTTCATGTGAAATTGAATGTTTATACTTCGAATCACAAATGACATCCTTATTTTTAATTAGAAGATAACATAATATCTACGTACAAAGTGATAACAAGGAAATGGCCACCATCATGTTTGTAATATAGATAGTGATATGATTTAGATTTCATGAATCCCAAGAATCTCGGAACCCATCGAGCTTCAGACTGTCAAGAAAAATTTCATTGACAAGAGGCGTTTTCGCTATGAAGAAGGCTTTAAATTCTCGTGTGGATCTCAAGATTGCCATTTCTCATGTCTAGAAAAATGTTGTGATTCTGCGTGGGAGGTCCGTTTCTTACTTGGGAAACTGCATGGAGAGCGAAGAACCAACAAACTAGTGGATTTCGGGACCGAGCGAGCTTCGGACTGTCAAGAACAATTCAGTAAAAGGAGGTGTTTTCGCTATGAAGAAGGCTTTAATTTGTCGTTTGGATCGGACTCGCGATGATATTGAGCTCGTGGCAGTGAATGACCCATTCATCTCTACGGTTTATACGACTTATATGCGTAATTATGACAGTCAAGGTCAAAGACTCGAAAACTTTACTCTTTGGAGAAAAATATGTAGTTCTTTTCGGCTGTAGAAATCCTAAGGAAATACCATGGAGCGAGCTTCGCACAGAGTATGTGGCTTAATTGACAGGTGTCTTCACCGACAAAGAGAAAAATCAAAACACAGTAGATGGACTGTTAAACAAGGACTTGCGACGGGGCATAGGAGCCGGTTTCAACATCATTTTTAGCAGCACAGGAGAAATTAAGGCTCTTGGCAAGGTTTTACTAGCTCTTAATGGAAATTTGACTGGAATGACCTTCTGAGTACCCACACCATATTTTATCAAGGTGGTATATGTTTTTGAATGGATTTTTTTAAGTGTAAGAATACAGTTATATTAAGTTTTAAAAGAAGCGGCAGCCTGTAATTAGTATGTGTATTAGTGTTATTCCTGGTTTGTAAAATTATATGAAGAAGTATCTCTTATAGAATATAGTAACATAATTTAAGGTAGTGGTTATTAATGTATGTAGTGCTACAAGAACATGTCATTAGTTTTATTATGCTTAGAGTCTATTACGGCTTGTGGTTATTGGAGAATTTTGTTACCCAAGAACAACAACTACTTGTTATAGTTGTGATCCTTGTGTGTTGATAAGCTTGTGTGAAATAGGTCACTTTGTAAGATTGATTGCTAGATACATTCATTATCTAGACTTGTCTCCTATATAATTGGTGAAAACAATGTGATATGTACTTCGAGAGATCGGAACAAGTCAATAGAGTGATTCAGTATCTAGAATGTTTTTATGTCAAATACAACTAGTTATGGACTTTTACAAATGTTCGTATGTCAAGAATCGTAGATCATTACAAATACATCATCGATGGTCATAAGCAATTTTATCTTAAATGGATGAAGTTGCAGCTAAGAATGAATGGTGGAGAAGGAGTGTTGTCTATGAGAGTTCAGAAATGGAATGAAGATCAAACTAAACAAAGATCAAATTTGAAAAATATTATTTGTAACATGTGTTTATCTGATTTTATTATTGTTCTTTCTCATGCAAGCACTAAGGGAGGGAGTTATAATTAATGCTTACATTAGAATCGGTTTTGATGGAGATTGTTGAAATATTCTCTCAACCTCTATCTCGAAGTTTATAGTAAGTCGTTTCTGACAACACTTATATAAGTGTATTGTATCTCGGTTTGAGTAAGTAATAATAATATAGTGTGCATTTTTATGTTCAACTAGTTTTCTTTCTATAATCAGTTCTACCAACAACATTCAATTTTGTAAGTGCTGAATGTATCCAAATATTTAAAATTATTTAAAAAAACAATGATTTGAACATTTTTTTCATTCATAATAACATCTCTCAAAAAATTAAATTTGAAATGATTGAAAGATGTTATTCATAATAACATATAATCTTTAATATATTATAGTCTCCATGTTAATGGAAGTAGTTATAATAGAGTGGTGTCTCCTATTAATATAATAATTAAGTGATTAAGATATTTATAACATAAACTTGTGATATAAAAATTTATTTACTTGTTACGTCAATGGAGGCCATTAGTTTGGAAAGGTGAAAAATGGCTTCTATAAGTGTATATCAACCACTTTATAAAATTGTTTTTTCTAGTTCACTACATACATGCCTTGGGGATGACCATTAATGTATTAATTAACAATAGTGTATAAAGTAATGTATTATTTGATTGATACATTATTAATGTAATTTATTAGTTAATAAATAGATAAATACATTGTTAATGAATACATTTTAAAGTATATAAATACATTACTAAAGTATTAATATACTAATCAAGTAATATATTAATAAAGCAGTAATGCATTGACCTTAATGTATCTAGTAATATAGTACTAATACAATAATGTATAATGTAACATATTAAACTACTAATACATTAATAATGTATTAATACATTAAATTATACATTCACTCATTGATACATTAATAATGTAATTATACATTAATGTATTAATGTAATGTATAAATTAAAGTATTAATGCATTAATATATAAAGTATCATTTTACTTTATTGATACATTAATAACGCAATGTACTAATTAATTTATACATTAATACATTGCTAAAGTATTAATAAACTAATAACATACTCCATTATTAAAGTAATGATGTTAATAAATATTATTAAAGTACTAATACCTTAATAATTATATTATTAAATTAGTAAGACATTAATACTTTTATTGTAAATGATCATGGTAGAATATGGTTGAGTATGATCATGGTTTCTTATTGTCATGACTATGAATGAAATTAATACATTAATGTATACTGTAATGTATTAATCTAATTAATTAATACATAAATACAATTTTAATAAATACATTACTAAAGTATTAATATAGTGATAAAGTAGTATGTTAATAATATACTATTATAAATTATTAATACCTAAATAAATACATTATTAAAGTAGTAATACATTAATAATATATTATTAAACTATTAAACTATTAATACATTAATTGACAATAACCATGGTTCATTATGGTTGACCCTGATCATGGTTTCTTGTGGCTGATCATGACCATGGTTAACTTTGGAAGACCTTGTTGACTTTGGGAATGAAATGTTGACTATGGTTGATCGTTGTTGTCCTTCACCATGGTTGATTGTGGTTAATCATGACCATGGTTGACTATGGTTGACTGGGGTTAATTACGGTTGACCATGCCTAGGGTTGACCTTCGTTAGCCATGTGGATATAATTATGGTAGTCCATGTTGATTACGTATAAGCATAGTTTTCTATGACACTACTGCATTGCAATGTTGATCATATTTTGTTTGTCACATTGTGATATCAGGTTTTTCTCATCACATTATGATATCAAGTTTTTTTTGTCACGTGACATTGTAAGGTTATGGTCATCAAAATACGATAAAGGGTTTTTGTTGGTCACATTATGGCATTGGAATAGGTTTTTCGCAATCCGACAGTGAGTTATGTTCGTCACATTGCGATGTTGGGAAATGTTCGTCTCATTGCAATGCTGGTCTATGTTTGTCATATTGTCACATTAGGTTGTATACATCACATTGCGACAATGGGTTGTGTTCATCCCAATGTGACATTTGTAAATGTCTCTCAGAATGCAACGTCAAGATATGTGTGTCACATTGCAACATAAGGATATGTTCATCACAATGCAACGACAGGGCGTCTGTTCATCACATTGTGACATTGGTTTTTGTTTACCACATTGCGATGACAGGGATAAGTTCGTCACATTGCAATGTATTTATATGGTCATCACATTGTGATGTTCATTTATGTTCGTCACATTATGACGACATGGATATGTTCGTCACATTGTGATGTCAGTTTATGTTCGTGACATTGTAATGACAAGGCTATGTTCGTCACATTGGGACATCAGTACATATTCATCACATTATGACATTTGTATATTTTTGTGACATTTTGATGTTTGTATATGCTCGTCACATTGAGTTGTTACTATGTTTGGTAGATTGCAACGTTACTATGTTCAAAACATTGCGATGTTTAGAAATGTTTATAACATTGCGATGTGGGGATATGTTCGTTACATTGAAAGATGAGAAAATGCTCATTACATTATCATGATGGGGAAATATGAAACACATTGTGATGTTTGTTTATATTCGTCACATTGTGAAGATACAATCCACATTGCGATAACATGTCTATGTTTTCCACATTGTGACCTTAGGTTATGTTCGACACATTACGACATTACTATGTTTAACAAATTGCAATATTATTGTTGGGCAGAAGCCCATTTTAGAATAAAGAATAATTTTGGAGAATAAAGCACAAAACAACTGGCAGGCAAAGCAACACGTATAAGGTAAATGTGTATGCAGAGGAAAAAAGCATGTGAGGCACGCATGCAAGAAAACCTAACCATGCTAGGGTTAGGGTTTTGGTAAGAATATGTAATGGATAGAAAGCCAAGAACATGTATAAATAGGTACCTAGGAGGTCTAGGTCAGGGTTCCTCAGTTCAGCAATTGGATTCCATTTTGTTTTGTCATTGTTATTAATATGTTGTTTCGATCTAATTTGTAAGTTGTTGAACTGAGGAGAAGGAATAAGGGAGATCTTGAAGGTTATATCACATGCTAAGGAGCCTAATCTGATATAGTCCTCCTCATTGTGGATCTTGACCGATTTGAATGGAGATTTGTAAGGTGCGAGGTGTTGTAGTGTTGGAACCATAATAATAAGAGAGCATAGCAGCCAAATATTTGTGGATGTAGCCTAGGAGGGGTGAACCACGGTATATCATGTGTTATGTGATTGAATGTTATGTATCTCCTTTGTTGTTGATGGTTAGATGTTAGACAAATGAATGAATGAATGAATTAGTTAAATATGATATTTTACATGCATGAGTAAGAATGAAAGATTAATCAAGGTAAGTTGAATGTTAGATTAAATAAATGAAGACAAAAAAGGTTAATTCCAAATCCCCACTCATTTTAAGGATGAAAGCACCTGAGCGTTTGAGCCACCCATAAGAACTATATCGGGTGAGACTACGCAGTGCACATTGTGCACTATGTTTCCTTCTAGTTTAATAGGAGGGACAATAGTTTTAAGGGTGTTTTGTTGGAAGCTATAGTAGATATGAACCTAGTTCGGCCCAAGAATGGTAGAAAGAATGAAACTATAACCAACAAATGGTTTTGTTTCCAGCTGGAACAAAACGGGATTGAGTGAATCCGATATGTTCAAGAATCATGAAAAGAATGTCAGATTGGTGACAAAATGTTAAAAGAATGACAATATAAAGGGGGATTTTGAGACCGTGGAACCCAACGAAGGAAGAGATTGAGAGATGGTTGAAAACAAAAGAGATGAAATTTGTGCAGAAAGATAACATAAACCTAAAGTTAACACAACGCAAATATTTGGGCAAGTGCGTATTTAGCGACTTTCATGAAGTATTTTTATGTGATTTCCCACATGTGTTGTAGTAGTGGATATTGAGGTTGAAATACAACCACCCTACAAATCAAATCATAAAACTAGAGTAAAATCTTGTGGGGATCATGCAGTTACAACTAGTTGATAATAAATTTACGTGCGCAATAGATTTCTGGTTAGACAACATTGTTGCAGGATTAATAATAGAATTTGCAATAGATATTGCATAGTCTTACAATGCAGCAGAGAAAGAATTCTTGAAGGGACATCAAGGTAGGTATATCATATCGTTGTATACTTCCATAAAGATGTTACTGTATAACAAAGGTGTAATGAAAATGGCCTCAAAAAACTAAACTTCCCTACGTGCATGGGGGAAAGGGGGAAGCACTGACAAGAGACGATGAAATGGAGGAAGAGAGGGATAAAGGAAAGAAGGACCTGGCCTTGGATCCAATCATGATGAAGGAATACCATATCAAGAAGATCATGGAAACAAATGGAAGAATTCGCAGTGGAGTACCCTACCAATATAAGATGAACAACAAGAAGAGAGCCATATCCGCGAGGGAAGGCTTGAAAAGTGATGAATAAGAGGTAGAGAATCCTCAAGATGTGGAGAATATTGAGGAAATTTTGCGTGTGACAAACTAAAGGAAGGAAATAGGTTCAAGAGAAGAATAGGCAGAACTCCTATCCAGATCAGTGTCAATGTGGACCCGATAAATCCATGTGCGACTAATACACCAAAAAGAACACCATCGTTTAGACAACCAAATTTCAATGGAAGAAATGCAACAGGAAGTACATATACACAAGGAGAAACAATTGGGGGAGCCAGTTCAAAAAGTATTAGTCAAGGATCTACAATGCATGGAGGTATTAGTTCAACATTTAGGATGGCAGGACATGATCCCACCATCAAGTTACCAGAATTCAAGGGTGAGGTGTCAGAGGACCCTGGGAAGCACTTGTTCATTTGTGAAAATATCTAGCAAGAAAAGTAGATCATAGATGAGGATACAAAACTTGCGCAGTTAGCCATCATGCTAAGAGACCATGCACTAGATTGGTACATGATCTTAGCTACAAACAATCCACCCGAAACAACCAAAACTATTATGAATATCAAGAAACTGGTGATAAATGAATTCTGGAAGCCTAGATCTAAGGATCAGTACATGAACAAGATGATAGAGATCAGGAAGAAACCAAGAGAATATGTCTACGAGATAGACCAAATATTCAAATGATTGAAGGGAAAGTTGAAGTATGTCATGACATATATGCAGAATAGGCATATGCTTGTGAATTCACTACTACCACACTTGAAATACCCTTTGAGACAACATAACTTTCAGACCCAGGAAAAGACTCTGCAGGAAGCCCTGCAACTAGAAGATAACTAATATCAGAAGACATACCCAACAATAGAGGAGCTCAAGGAGGACTCTAATAATCTAGCATTTAAATTAAACCATAACATGAGTAAGGACAAAAGAGAAGTTGTTTGGTGTACCACATGTAGGAAAGAAGGACACCACAAGAATGAGTTCCAAACATTTGCGTGGTACATGGCAACAGTACTGCCAAACTCTTTTCTATCAGGAGGAATATGGTGTGAGATCTGTAAGACACAAGGGCATGATACATATCACTTCCTAATTATGTAGAAATACGAAACAATGCCTAAGAGTTCATATTGCAACTTCTACAAGTAAGTATGCCATGATGATAAATATTGTAGGACAATGGAGCTGATGAGGAAAATAACATTAGACATCCATATCGTGCAGGAAAATATGATGACAGGAAAAGTTGTGCCACATTTTAACCAAGTACCAACCCCATATAACATTGTGCCACAACAATATAAGATTCCGCAACCGCAATACAATACTGTGCAATCACAGCATAATACCACGTACTATAATGAGGCACCTCATTAAAACACACCATGAGGAGATCAAGTTGGATACAGAGGTGGAGGATGAGGCAGAGGAGGCTTTGGAAGAGGAAGATGATTGGTGGTATGCCATAACTATCAACAACCAAGACACTATGCAAGATAATGTCCACTTACACTGGTGACATGTATGTATTGTTGCGCATATGACCATGACATAGAAGATTGTTCGAAACTATTGGGGAAGATCCAAGAAAAGATAAATAAGAACAATCAAAATGTTCAATGGATTTCAGTAAAAGTGAGGGATGATGGAAGAAATATCAACATAGTTATGCATGGAGAAGCTAAGAGAGGAGAGGACCTAGTAAGACAATATCCAACGCAAAACCAATGGGTAAACAAGAATGTCGAATCACAGAATAAGTTTAAAGAACAAAACGAAAATGAGATATTCAAGCAAGCTAGAAAATAATTCTTGACCCCAGATATTGCATCTACATCAACTGCGCAACATACTGAGGACATACCAACAAACGAGATGCCTTCATTATTGGATCACACTAATGAAGCGTAACCTCTAGGACAAGTAAGTACCATAAAGGATTTCTACAATCCTGTGTTAAACTACTAAATGATCCATCATCTGTTAAAGTGTTACAAAATATGTTAGAAATATGTAACACATATGTAGAGGGAAATCTAGAGCAGAAAACAGTTAATCATCTGCATACAAGAAGGAGAACAAGCAGAGAATTTAGGGTGAATGCCAACATTGGATATTTCAACATGGCGGATATTACATTGGATTTAGGTTTCGAAGTAAATTTGATACCCAAGAAGACATGGAAATGTATGGGAGAGGCCACATTAGTATATTCACCTTTTCAGATGAAACTAGCAAATCAACATAGGTTCTTCCAATTGGGAGGTTAAGGGTGTGACAGTAGATATGGATTTAGTGTGCACTAAAGCTGATTTCGAAGTGATAGAAACAGTGGATGGCACAACACCGTATCCAACATTTCTTGGCTTGGATTGGGAGTTTGACAATCATGCCATAATAAATCTGAAGACTAGGTAGGTGACATTCGAGTCAGGATAATACAAAGTTGTTGCACCACTAGATCCATCATAAGGAGAGAGGTTTGTAGAAGCCACTTGTTTGGACTTAGAGAAATTTAATCGGTTATAGAGAACCACTGTACAAGAAGAAGATTATGTGAATCCAACTACAGATTAAACACTTTGACTACTTTGACCTTTTGTGGCTTCTAGATGACTCATGAGGGTTCTTCAACTTCACATGGCCATAACTCTCTAACCGTGAGGTTTTATGTGACGTTCCACATATTAGCACTGAGAATCACCCTTCGACTACAAGAGGATAAGCCCAACACCCATAAAAATGCAAATGTATTGGGATATTTTTATGAATGGAGGTCAATTGGAAAAATCTCAATAAAAGAATGTTTTAACACAAGAAATGGACAAGAAATGCATAAGGAAATGAGGTCCTCATTAACTTCAATCAAAAGTTTAAGTTAAAATCTTAGAAGAAGGAAGACTTATTGAGAAAGGTGGACAAGTCTTCCATCGACATATGAATTTCAAGCAGCTTGGTGAAGAAAAACTCAGGCACAAAGCACTCTTGAAATCAAGTTTAAAATACTGAAATATATCACAGTAACATAATAATAAAACCTCGATTACTATGCAACTACAACAACTTGTATGTATCCTTCATGCATGAGAATTTCAACCTAAGAAGAAACAAGATAACAAAGAAACTGATTGAAACTGGTCACATCAATACTATAATCAAACCTACATTACAATACGACTAAAACCCTCGTCTGGATCCTCCATGCACATGTGTTTCAGCACAGATTAAACAAGATGATGAAAGAAACTGACATTGGTTAATGCGAAAGCCTCATATCTAATACAAAACCATAGAACAACTCTATTATCAAATTATTACAAAATAGGGAGCTCTGTTCAACTAGTTGACAACCATAACAAAATATTTAATTGATTGATTTATACTCAGATCAATGCATAAATACCAGGAGTTTTATTTGGCTATTCCATTCAAAGCCTTTCATCTGCACCTTCTTTTGTCAGACTATGCATGTATCCTCCTACCAGCCACAAACTTAGCTCAACAGGGGCTTGCAGGAAAAAACGTACATCATGGTACCTCGGTCTGATAGTTCTGTCTCCACAACGAGATACTCCACTCCTTCTCTTTATGGAGTGAGTCGAGGTTTCAACTACCACTCTTTTTTCATTAACTAATCTCTCATCGGTTTAAGGATGAGGCTTAATGCCTAGGGGGCTACCACAAACTTCTCTTGGATGGATGCCATATAAGCACATGATTGTGGGGCCGTCAAAGGTTGTTTGGATCCACACCACTTTTAAGCCCGCAATCCACCACCTTCCGCCACATAGCTCTTTTTTTATACCATGGCTTCAATTGTGGGACCTCTTAAGAATTTTATCGTTCGAGCATGTTCTGTCTCCGAAATGAAGCGTGGCTATCGATCTGGTTGCGATATGTGATCTGGGAAAGTCTTGCTTTTTTTTTGTTTTTTCCATGTGCCACTCTTGGATGGACCATGCTTCATGTTGCAAATATTAATGGCTCACAATTACTTCAGGAGTTTGGGCTTCAAGTATTTTCAATGCATAGCTCTTACAATCCTCCAAAGTGTCGAATTCTCGAAGTTTGAGATCTGGGGTCGCATGTCCTCTTGTTTTGGACGGTCGAGATTTATTTTAGGAGTTCAAGGTTCGATCCTTTTTCCCCTTCTTGCTCGTGCAATTATCCAAAGTGTCGAATTCCCAAAGTGAGATATTTGATTATGTGTGGCCTCTTGTTTTGGATGGCCAAGATTTATTTCGGGAGTTCAGGCTTCAGGCCTTTTTCTTCTGCTTTCTCGTGCAATCCTCCGAAGTGTGAGATCTGCCTCCACGTGTCCTCTTGTTTTGGACGGTCAAGATTCACTTTAGGAGTTCGGGCTTCGAGAGTTTATCCCGTTTTGTCACGCAATTCTCTGAAGTGCGAAATTCCCAAAGTGAGATATCTGGTGACGGGTGGCCTCTTATTTTGGACAACCAAGATTTACTTCGGGAGTTCAAGCTTCGGGATTTCAGGAGTCCTTTACTTACTCAAATTTTTCTTTCTTTCTCCAGGAGTACGAGATTTCTTGAAATGTATCCCCTACTGAAATATCAATGGCCATGAGCGATTACGGGCTCACAACTAGTAGATACTTTAATTTCCTTTCAGATCCCCACAATGCAAATATGCTCATTCATAGCAAGATCGATATGCACCATTGATATCTTGATCTAGAAATATCAACGATCCTGAGTGATTGCGGGCTCCCAACTTGACGAAACTTTAATTTTCATCCTAATCCCTGCAATGACTTCCCACGGTCAATTGATCTCTGATGAGATATGATGGTCGTGACTTAATCTTGTTGATGTGACAGCTGGTCTTTCTCTCGCTCAGATCCTATGGCTAAAAATTGAATCCTTTTCCCTATAAGTATTTTGAGCACAAAATTGGCTTCTTTTGAATGTTGCATTTGGACGCTTCTGTGTAGACCACAGACTTGGTCATCCTGCGACCCTTTAACAACTATATGTCATAACATTTGGCTCCACAGGGTATGGCATGCTCCCTACGAGATTCCAAGAACGTGTAGTTCCAGTGCTTTAGTTGTTGGGTTTTGGAGTCGAGATCAGATACATTTGTTGAAGGAAACAGGATAACAAGTACACTACTCTACTTACAAAAATAAAACAAACAAACATGCTCCAGAAGGATCTTATTTATGTATAATCCTAGACTAATTGACTTTTTACAATATGTTAGGTGAAAGAAAACTTCCACCATAGCCACCAAGACTGTTTGGTAATATAATTCTTCTTTTCACTGCAATGATCCACAAAAGGTAAGGGAAGTATGATAGAAGAATGAAAACATGTTTTGGAACACTGACAATAACCCAAAATGATGATAAGATGAATATGTTTGCAGGCTCCAATGCTTTTGTAAAGCTCAACTCCATATATAACTCCACAGGGTCATAAAATTGTAATAAGGCACGCTAAACTAGTAAGAAATTACATCATTTACTTCATTATTTCTCACCTATTGTTTGGTGTTCTCAGAGTGTACAAGAAGATAAAGGATTGATGTAAGTTGGCTAATCCCAGATGATATTTGCTCATTTACAAGTGATGGACAGGAGATAAGTTGCACATTTATCTCTTCCTTTTTGTCGGCATGGCCCTCCCAAGGATCAGATTCATAATCATCATATATAGGAACCATGCTATGAGGTTCCAAAGAAGCCATGAAAAAAATCTTCTCTTCGTCATCTTCGTTGGGATATTCATAAAAAATTAGTTGTTTTTGGTCGGCATTTGAAACAACTTCTTCATCATAAGCAAGGATTCCTAAAAAACATTATTCAAGGAAAGGAATATCCTCTGCATTTTTTCCATAAGAGAAACAAACAACATCTTCCATCAAATCTGAAAAGCTAGGAAAAAATAGAGAGAAATCTTCCCTAGTTCTATTAAATAGCTTATCATTTATCCCAACTTCGTAGTGAGGAGAAATATCTACTACAGAATACACTTTCTCTTCATCATTAGAATATTCAAAAGAGAGATGTTGATCTTCATGAACATTTAGAACAATAGATACATCTGATATTGTGTCATATGTTTCTATGTTATTTCTATCATAATGAATATCATTCAACACCTCGTGATCTTCATGCTAAATGTTTTCTTCTACAATAAATGTTTCATCACAAATTGGGATTTCATGACTACCAGAATCTTTATGGAGCAAATAGAATTCATTACAACATCCCTCAAAAAGACGTTCAGTTAGAAAATATTTTTCTAAAAGGAATTGAAATTTGCATGAAACGGTGTCAAAGAGATCATACTTGCAACTTGGAGAGATCTCACCAATCGTGAGAAATCCCATCTAATCAATACCTGAAAAGCTTAATGTGAACATCCTCATGCACGATATGAAGCTGATGAATAAAATTATAAAAAATCTTGCAAGTGTTCAGTTGGTTCCTCCCACTCTTCTCCTCGAAATTTAGGAATGCTACTTTCCCATTCATCTCTACTAGGCTCTGGGTTAGGGAAACCAACTATCTTTGAAAAATCACAGAAAGCATACCTCTAAGCTAAAATCTTGTCCATGTCAAACTAATGGAGTCGCCAATATATTTTTAAACAATGGATTCACCACGGTGAAAGATGAGCAGTCAGAACAATGTGTCCAACTTCAGTTCACCATCTAAAATTGGATCTTTGCAATGTTGTTCTTCCCACTGAGCTTTTCAATCTGAAACAACAGCTAAAATCCTTCTTGAGAAAGATTTCTTGTCTTGATAATATTCTTTGGGTTAGCTTCAGGTGTTTTCCAGAGGTATATGTGGAGTAGACCTCGTTTGTCTACCTTTGGGATCCACAACTGAAACAGTCGAGTCGCCAGGTGAAAGTTGTAATCTTCAAGCTACTGATTTCGGATGCACCTTCAGAGTCAGAAATTCTTTGTCATTCAATCCCAAGGAAATTTCTTCAATTTTCTCCCTGGAAATGATGCCATGAATGTAAGAACTAAGATTCACCCTCCAACTGTAAGTGGAAAATCTCAGTACCCATCAAAATGTAAGAGTATTGGAATGGTTTTATGAATGGAGTTCAAATGGAAAAAGCTCAATAAAAGAATGTTTTAACACATGAACTGGACAAACAATTCATAAGGAAATGAGGTCCTCATTAACTTCAGTGAGTGGTTTAAGTTTAAAGGTGAGCAGAAGGAAGAATTAGTGAGAAAGTTGGACAAGTCTGCCATGGGCATCCGACTTTCAAGCAGCTTGGTGAAGAAAAAATCAGGCACAAGAGCACTCTTGAACTCAAGTTTCAGATAATGAAATATATCACAGTAACATAATAATCAAACCTCCATTACTATGTGACTACAACAACTCATCTGGATCCTCCAAGCACGAGCATTTCAGCCTAAGAAGAAACAAGATAACAAAGAAACTGATTGAAACGAGTCACAACAATACTGTAATCAAACCTACATTACAATACGACTACAACACTCGTCTAGATCCTCCATGCATGAGTGTTTCATTATAGATTAAACAAGATGATGAAAGAAATTGACTTCTATTAATGTGAAAGTCTAATATCTAATATTACAAAATAGGGAGCTCTTCTCAACCCGTTGACAACCATAACAAAATATTGAAGTGATCAATTTATACTCATATCAATCCACAACTACCAAGAGTGTGGTCTGGCCATTCCATTCAAAGTTTTTCAGATGCACTTTTTTCAGTCACACTATGCGTGTATCCTCCTATCAGCTGCAAACTCAGCTCAGTATGGGCCTGTAGGAAAAAATGTCCATCATGGTACCTCGGGCTGACATTTTTGTCTCCACGGCCAAATCCTCAATGCCTTCTATTTATGGAGTGAGTCTAGGTTTCAACCACCACTCATTTTTCATTAACTAATCTCTCATCAGGATCGGGATAAAGCTTAATGCATAGGGGGCTACCACACGCTAGGATTGGATGGATGACATATAAACACATGATTGTGGGTCTGTCAAAGGATGTTTAGATCCACACCACTTTTGAGCCCACAATCCACCACCTTCCTCCATGTAGCTCTTTTGTTATACCATGGTTTCAATTGTGGGATCGCTCAATAATTTTATTGTTTGAGCACGTTTCGTCCCCAAAATGAAGCATGACCATCTATCTGGTTGTGATTTGTGATCTAGGAAAGTCCCCCCCTTTTTTTTCCACGCGCCGCTCTTGGATGGACCTTGCTTCCTGTTGCAAAGATCAACATCTCACAATTACTTCGGGAGTTCAGCCTTCAGGTCTTTTCAATGCACAGGTCTTACAATCCTTCGAAGTGTCAAATTCTTGAAGTGTGAGATTTGTCGTCATGTGCCCTCTTGTTTTGGATGACTGATATTTATTTTGGGAGTTCGGGCTTAGGGACTTTTTCCCCTTCTTACTTGTGCAATTCTCCGAAATGCCAAATTCCTGAAGTGAGAGATCTACTTACGTGTGGCCTCTTGTTTTGGATGGTGAAGATTTATTTGAGGAGTCTGGGCTTTGGGCATTTTTCTTTTTCTTGCTTGTGCAATTCTCTGAAGTGTGAGATCTACCTCTGCGTGTCCTCTTGTTTTGGATGGTCGAGATTCACTTTGGGAGTTCGGTCTTTGGGATCTTCTCGTTCTTTCTCGCGCAATTCTCTGAAGTTTCGAATTCCCAAAGTGAAAGATCTGGTGACGCATGGCCTCTTGTTTTGGATGACCGAGATTTACTTTGGGAGTTCGGGCTTCGGGCTTTCGGGAGTCCTTTACTTACTCAAATTCTTCTTTCTTTCTCTTGGAGTACAAGATCGCCTGACATGTGTACCCTGCTGAAAGATCAATGGCCACGAGCGATTGTAGACTCACAACTAGAAGATACTTTAATTTCCTTGCTGATGCCCACAATGTGAAGATGCTTGTTCATAGTGTTATCGATATGCACCATTGATATGTTGATGTAGCAATATCAATGATCCTAAGTGATTGCGGGCTCACAACTTGCTGAAACTTTAATTTGCATCCTAATCCCCGTATTGACTTCCCACTGTCGATTTCTCTCCGATGAGATCTAATGGTCACGACTTAATCTTGTTGATCTGATGGCTGGTCTTTCTCTTGCTCAGATCCTATCGCTAAAAATTGAATCCATTCACCTATCAGTATTTTGAACCCGAAATGGGTTGCTTTTGAATGTTGTGTTTGGATGCTTCTGTGCAGACCACGGACTTGGTCATCCTACCACCCTTTGATAGCCAGATGTGATAACACCACATACCACCGGAGATGGAATGGCATGTACTATTTATCTATAATAGTCTTACCTACAAATATATCAAAACTCATACCATTATCCATCAAACAAACTTTGGTCCATTACCCAAACTTTTGTGCTACCAGTATTCGCTATCGAAATTTCTTCAAGGGTTGACATCAATGAAAACCAACCCAATTAATCAACATAGACCATATTCAAATTTATTGTAAATGTAACTTGAATAATCCCTCCAAGTTAACATATTGTTTTTTTTCCATGTTTTCATTGCCACTAACACGTCATGGGAGACCATCATTAACTTGTAGTCACCCTTAAATACACTAAATATTTTTTATTTAGTATTAATAAATATTATGTATATATCACATGCATAATTAATGAAAAAATAATATTTTATATAAAAGAAAATCATATACATTAAATTTAAATATATCATCTTTCTTGAGATGTAAATCAATTGGTTATAAAGTTCACTAATAAGGCACTCCTTGTAGCGTAGCTGGTTCTACTTGGTGTCATATAACCCATGTCATGTGAGTATTGTTTTGACCTCATGTGAAGAGAGTATGAGCCCTCCTACTTGTTGATTATGAGTATGAACCACCAAGTTGTTCATTACTCCTGATAATATATATATATATATATATATATATATATATATATATTTAAT
This sequence comes from Picea engelmannii, assembly GCA_009831015.1. Classification (NCBI taxonomy): domain Eukaryota; kingdom Viridiplantae; phylum Streptophyta; class Pinopsida; order Pinales; family Pinaceae; genus Picea; species Picea engelmannii. The sequence goes on from ML779816.1 coordinate 588,284, forward strand.
TAAGAAAAAATTATAATTCATTAATTCCCATTACTTAATAAATTCAATATAAAATACATCTCAACTTTGTAATAGTTATAAATGATAACCATAACTATTATAAATGATTTTATAATAATCACTCATATTTATAATAGTTATAAATGATTATTATAAAAATGATCGGGTGGCAACAAGGGTTCTCATAAATCTTGGATGAGCACTAGTATATTATTTTTCTTGTAGCCTTGGAATATCTAGTAATAACCAAGTTAAGCATATGAACTTCTATTCAATAGGAAAAGTGAAATTTTATTGTTTCTTCTCAGAAAACAAACATTTTGTTTTTGTAAGTAAGGTTATAAATTAATATAGACAAAAATTACATATAAACATACAGGAGGTTCTTCAGATCTAGTCCCACAGAGACAGTGACAATCCCTAGGGCTCCCTATCTCAAAAAACAAAATACAAATCTTTCCCCTAAGAAGAAACCACGTCTTCACCAATTTGAAATTGACATATTTGTCCATTTTCAACTTGAAAACACTTAAAACCAGTTAAAACCGTCTCTGGAATCTTATATATCATAATAACAGTAAGAAAAAATAGAAAAAAATATATCAGTGATCATGATGAACCTGAGGAATGGTGAGGTCCACATTCTCTCTACCGGCAATAGCATTTAAGGCCTCAGCACCAGCATAGCTCCTAGAAGGAAGGGAAAAGTCACCCCCTTGACATTTGGAAATCTAGGGGACTACTTCAGTCAGATAAGCACTATGTAATTCAAAAGCTTCCTGCCTACTCTTCAACTAATAGATCGAGGGTTCTATAAAACTTCAAATTTTGGATCTGGGGGCATCCAAAATCCGGGATGAAGCTTCCAACTTGAGCCTTAACTTCATCATCTTCATGGAATTTTCTGATTTGACGAACTTCTTATTCAAACTCAGCCATGGTGGTTTTTTTTTTCCTGCAGAACATATTCCTCATAGAATTTTGTCCCATCAATGGAAACTTTCACTAGAAAGGAGGGTTGAGTAGAGTGAGGACGGGAAGGCTTCCTTCCTCTCAAGGAGCTTTCCAAACAAGAAATAGGGAGAAGTAAATTGGAAACAACAGTAAGAGAAGTGGGAGAGAAACTTGTATATATTTCCAAACAAGAAATAGGGAGAAGCAAACTGGAAACAACGGTAAGAGAAGTGGGAGAGAAACTTGTATAACCAAGGAAGAAAAGACCACAGACATTGCCCTCGCATAGCCAATTTCCCATATTTATAACTAAAATGGAATACGGAGGGTGGCCCCATTCAACTTCCATTAGCAAGCTCGTCACGAGGGGGATTTGATTTTCGATCGTGGATTCCTGCTCATAATTATGCAGCAAAGGTTTCTCCATGGTTGAAGAATGTTTCCCATCTCCATCGATGTTATCATATATGAATCTGGAGACCACGTAGCCCTCATAACCATCACGCAGAATCAAGGCTGGAATGAGGCTATTCTCGACCTTTGTCTAACCATGATAACCTACTAACCTACCTGATTGTGATGAGACTTCAATGTGAATAGGGCTGGCGTCTATAATGTCTGGTGGAGTGACAGGTGTGGGGTATGGTTGGAAGCCTGTAGCTAGTTGTTTCCTTGGGCAGGGTACTACCTCAATCGTACTCCCATGTTATCATGTTGTCTCGAAAGCTCCCCATCTGAGGAATGGAAAAAAAAACTATTGTAAAATGTTTTTCCATAAAAAAATATGTGAGCAACATCATCATCAATGGAGTATTATCAACATATCCCTTGAATTAAGGGAGAAAAATCCACATATGTCAGATTTAAGAGGGCACGTGACCAATTGTAAGTAATGCAATTCACATCAAATAATGGATTCTGAGAAGGACCCTGTCACATGCCTCGTCTTGCCTCTTCACGTTTTTATGGATCAATGGATCATATTTGGCACACGCATTGCGTGATTATGGCGTCGTGGTTGGGATTTTCTAGGCGATGATATAAGAGTATTAATTCAAGGTCTTGTTTAGTATTTTGTTGTTTGGGCATATGGTTGGTGGCTTCTGTGCTATACCTTATCAGCTCATTAGGTAAGTGGCTCCGCTCACCTTTTCTATATTTTAATGAATTGGAAGGCAATTGGTTGTTTTTTTGGTCTTGGATTTGAAGATTTCGGCTTGGCTCCTCCCTCAAGGGATCAAACGATACTTTTGAAATAATTTTTCCCATCCCCTCAAGAAGGTTTTGGGACATAACTAGGAATAATCTCTTTAATACAAGTTTAAACTGGTTCATTTATTTTTCGTTCTGATCAATTTCTTCTCTTGTCTTCGGTTCTTATCATTTTTCCTTTTCTATACAAATCTAATAGTCCAAAACTCGTTATTTATCATACCCTACTTTATGACATGGACCTTTTCTCCTTTTATATGTACTATAATGAACTTCAAGATATTAATCAATAACTAAGGAGAAGCGTAGAGGAAACTGATCTAGAGCTCATTCATAGAGAAAATTAAGCACCAAGACAACAATGTAACTTCTTAGATTAAAAGTTCTAATGGGAATATTAATATAACATAAGATCCATCCTAATGAGATGGAGGTAGGTTAAAGTGATATTTACAACATGGTAATCAATCAATTAAAAGGTGAGCATTTTTTAAATTCTCATAAAGTGTAATTTGTTAATTCAAACTTTGAGAAGCCTATATAGGATAACATAGTTCACTAGCTTCTAGAGAATGTGGAATTGATCAAACAAGTTTTGAATCCATTCAATAATAAGCCAATGAAGCCATCGACTAATATGACATCCATTAAGTCAGAATGTTTTATAAAATAATAAAGGTTTTTCCCTTTTTTTGGTTGAAGTTATACAATTAGGTATGCATAGACAGTGTTGTATCTGAAGTTGATTATGGTATACAACTATTTGATCGGAGAAAGAAGTATTAGGGAGGGGAACACCACCTACAGGCAGAGAGATAGGAGAGGTAGAGACAACTTAAGAGGAAGAAACATAGAAAACAACAAAGGTAGCAGCAAAGTAAGCAAAGTAAGTACCAGGTAAAGAGAATTTATTACTAATGAAGTCATGTTTTTCACATGATTCATGGTTACTCATGTCATCTTTCTCACTTCTCATATCTCTAGGTGTTGTCCCTTCCTTGATTGATAGAATGCCCTGCTAACAATTGGTTGGTGCCTATCTTACTCACCCTCTTCACCTTCTGCTTTCAAGTGAGCTATCTGCTAAGCCCATCTTTTGGCTTGGAATATTTTTTTTTAGAAACAAATTTGATTTTACTTAATATAATTATTATAGTTTTAATATAATTCTTATGGTTATGATATAAAAACAAAAAAAAAAAAATCTTGCATAAAAATGATCTCTTATAAAGAGAGATAAAATCATTTCTAAACTAACTTTAAATAATTTGATACCATAGTATAGTGGTATAATGTAAAATGTAAAAGTGTTTACATTTAACATAGTTATAAGGATATTATATATTTAACTTTTTTTTATTTTTAAATATATTGAAAAATAAAACTAAAACAATGTACATTCAAGAAAATCTCTTTTATACTGTAAATAACTTTTAATCTTACATGAATCTTCACCTTATACCTTATATTGTACATTATATATAGTGTTTCAATTTTTTTACAAAGTTTTATGTCATAATCTCAACAAGAAACTAGAAATAAGTATGGACTTAGGATTATTTACCATCATTATTTCTCATTATTTTTCAAAATTATACATTAAATAGAAATATTAGTAAACTAAACTATATCCAAGAATAGTGAGCATGATCATATGTGTGTATTTATTCTTGTACTAATACCATGCACGTACCCCATTCTAGTTCTATTTTGTGTTTGAGAAGTTCATCTACTATCTTGTTTCTATCTTTGTAGATATGTGAAAAAATTACTTGTGAGAAAGGTTAAAGTAGTGACTCTACATCATTAAACAAGGTTTGTATTGTAAGTTTCTCAAAGATATTTCCTTGTGGATCCATCGAATTACAAGAAATGGATCAACATAAATTTGTGAGTGTCATGAACTTACAAAAGCTATTTGATTTTATCACAATTTCATTTTTGGTTTTAATGCTATGGTTTTGTGATAAATACAATATTCCTACTACTCCACCACTTGGAGGAGTCCCATGAGAGGCACCATCAAGTTATGCACATGGCAAGTTCTTATTTATTATCTCTTTCATGCGTCCACGAGTTGATTATTTCTCCAAAGATTTTGGATATTTATTTAGGATGTCTATAGACAAGAAAATGCATTTTAAAGGTAGTGTATTTTTTCTTTCAAATAATCTATGTTTAAGGGAAGAGATTTGATATTTTTGTATATTTATAGCTCACCGTATCCTAAGGAACACATCAATATCATGATATACTAGTACATTTCCGTACCCTATGGTCCTCTCCACTTCCTTCCACCATTTTTTAAATGGTAGGTAGTAATTGTGTGTCCATTTTTTTATTCTACTTTATGACAGAAGATCCACCAACCACGTCCAACAAAGGTTATTTTTTTGTACTATGTCCCATGTGGGTACACCCTATTGTTTAAAATCTTCCACATAATTTTTTTTTATTCGATTGGAATATTTAGTTTCATTATTTTTTTTTTATATGGACTTTTTAGTTTCCATATTTTTATTTATTTATATGGACTTTTTAGTTTCCATAAAAAATTTCACCACCATACATGTTGTTCCTCTATTCCTTCCTCATCAAGTGTTATATATCCTAATTTTGAAACATAATCCACTAATGGGTTTAAGGACCATACCAATAAATCTTCCTCATCTCTAATATTGAAATTGATAATTTTCAAAATGCATGTGTATCTCCACCATTCAATAGCATAGTCCTCCTTAATTCCTAAGTCCATCCATAGTAGTCATTCCTAGGTCCAAAGATTTTTTTGTGTCAGTTTAAAACCATTTACAGGGTTCTATCTATAAGAAAATATTTCAACTACTATATAGTATATTTTCCTTCTTAACTCTAAGATAATTTGTGGGGATTTTTTTTCTTCCTTTGTTTCCCACCCATGGGTCAAGTCCAATCTAAATTTTGTCTTATTTGCAAACTTACTATATCAACTTGTTCCCCACCAATTGTAAAGAAGAGATAACCACTTTCCATATTATTGAAAAATAATTATGAATTTTATTTATAGGGTTCCTCACCCATTCCTCCACTATGTATAGTAAAATTTATTTTTATTTAATTACCGGATCCCATGGCCGAGTTCCTTAAATTATGCCCCACACATTTTTTGCTGTTATTTCTTTTGAAAGGAGGAATGGGTTCCTTAAACACCATCCTTTGTTTTATTTTGAAAGGAATATTTTCTTCCATGAATCAATAAAAAAACCTCTTATCCCATTATATCCAAACCATTTGTATCTATATCATAGATTTCTAATGATTTCTTGAAATTCATTTGGATCCAAAATATAGGATTGATTTGAGTATAACTTTGACTAGTATTGGATGTCCTCCACTAGAAACCATCCTATTACAAGGAGTGCTTGTGTTTTTTCCACTTTAGTTGTTAACCATCCCAATCTATTTTTTTATACATGTTTGGATTCAAGTGGAAACTGAAGTAATTCAATTCCATGTCAATACCTATTGATTTGAATGGAAGAATTTCTTAAATGTAGCTCATTTCCTGCTCAAATATACCCCACAATGAGAGAGTTTATTTTTATAAATTTATTTTCATTCTCAATGCCTTATAGAATAAATCCATAATGTCTTCAATCTTCTCAAATACCCTTCTAGATCCCTCATGGAATATAAGTTTGTCATCGAAAAATAGTAAATGAGTGATATTAAAGGATTGCCAAATTATAACCCCTATAAAATACCATTTTTTAAAGTGTCTTGTGATGACCTACTCAATCCTTAAGTGGTTAAAAAGAAAATGAGAGTGGGAATCTCTGTATTAGACTTCATTCTAGTGTAAATATGACAAATGTTACCCCATTTATCATAACAAAAAAACATGAAAATGCAATGCAATTCATTACCCATAGTATAAACTCATGATTAAAACATACATGAATAACAAAAAGACTAAGATATATCCATATTACCCTATCATATGCTTTGGAGAGGTCCAATTTCACTACCATCGATTTTTGGTTCCTAGTTTTGATTGGGTGATGTCCTTATTGAGCAATCCATATAGCCTCATGTAGTTGTATTCATTCAAGAAACCAAAAATGTTCACCATAAATTTTCACTAAAAGAACCATTTTTAGTATCCTTTCTATTACCTTGGATATAATTTTGTAGATATAGTTTCACATCAGGAAATTGGTTTAAAATTTTCAAAGGATGTTGAATTATCATCCTTTAGAATGAGTTCAAGAAAAGTTTTGTTTCTTGTTGTTCTAGTTTCCTTAAACACCCTTCTTACATATTCTCCAATAATCTCACAAGACCCAAGAAAAAATTCCATCTGAAGGTCATCTCGACAAGTCTTCTCTCCTTTTGGAAACCTTGAAGAATCACTATCAATTATTCTTTCCAACTTCCTCAATCAAAGATTCATTGTCCTCAACATTGAAAAAAAAAAAGCAATACCTTGACATTTGTATTACTTCTAGTATGGTTGTTTGAGAGTCTTATATGAAAATAGATGGAAAGTAGTCTATCCATTCTTTCAGCATCTCCTTGAAATTTGTTGCCATGAAAAATATTCCCTTTCTATTTTCCATATGGAGTTAATATTTTTCTTAGAAGTTGCATATATATGAAAAAACGTGTGTTGTCATATCTTGCTGAATCCATAACACTATGCTTTTGAGCCTCCATTCCTTCCCTTTTTCTAGAAGTAATTGCCTCTATTTTTCCAAAATCCCTTTTACCATTTTTTTATGATCCTGTAAATTAAAAAACCAAAACTTACATTATTGTAGTGTTATACAAAAGCTTCCTCCACTTCCATAAGTGTTTTTTCATCCGTATGTATTTTGTCCATTGCCCATTCCATACTACCATTTTTTAGTTTTTCAATTTTTATGGAACTATATAGGGGAAAATTATCTCAACTCTCCATCACGAGGCTCCCATACCTCTTTTATCTTGTTTATAAACTCGTTTTCATTCACCCATTCTGGATTCAATTCAAAAGTGTTGGTGGGTTTTTTTGGAAAGGCAATATTTCCAACATGATTGGATTATGATTAGAGTCTCTTCCCGATGAAACCCATTGTTTGATGCTAGTTTCTTCATCAAAAAATGTTTCATAAATCAATAACTATTCAACTCATTTTTCCATATGTACTTCTCTTATTTTCTTATTTCTCCAAGTTGGGGTCAATTTAAGCAGTTCCACATCCCATAATCGCATTTCTAGTTTTTTCAAAAAATAACCACAAAGACATTTGTTTAATGCATGAGGTCCCAAGATTCTAGAGACTCCTATAATAAACTTTAGATCTTCTCCCACTACCACTAAGACAAATATAAATCAATCCTTATGGAAGAACCTTCCCCAATAATCCAATCTTCCATGTAAGGTCCATATACATTCATAATAATAATTTATTTTCTAAAATACAAACAAAGCATAGTGGTCGCTATACCTAAAGTAAAAGAAAATGAATTAGAAAGGTTAAATGAACAATTATTCCACCTAGTAATGTTACGTCGTGACCTCCCTATATCATCTATATAGCTAAAATCCCATCTATATAGCTAAAATCCGAGTTAGTAGAATATTTTAACAACATATAGGTAATTTTCTACCCATAGTCATAATTTATTGTAGTAGAATGATAGAGGGATTTCAAGCCTCTACGAATATTTTTAGAGAAATGCTTTTGAGGGGATGGCCATCTCTCAACAATTTAAGACCATCAAAATATTTTTAAATCCACTTTAGGGGAATTTTCTCTAAGAGACCCAATTAAGGATAATTGTTTTCCACATTTTATTTTTGAAGAAGTGTATTTCTATGTGTCTCTTCTTTATCTATGCCGACTGTGGTTAAGGAATGGATACTCAAGGTCCCTTCTATTGGGTCCAATTTTACCCGACGAATAGGTATAAGGGGAGGAATTTTAGGGGTCTTACTTGTAGAGACTATTGGTGGGAATTCATTCAAAGGCTCAAATATTTTGATTTCGTCATTGAAACCCCATGACCCAAAAAATAGATTTTGAGGGGATTTTCTTTTAGACAAAAAAGGAAAAATTGTACACTTACCAAGAAAAAGCGACTCTTCCTTTCTGGCATTGGAAGCTTCCATTGAAAATTCCTTAATCTGAAGACTAAGATACAACTATGGTAGGAAATTCTTTTGGGAAATTAGCAGTCCCATTTTCCCTTGATTATCCATCATCCTCAATTTGTATTCCTTCTTGCCAAGACATCCTTTTCATGTCCCAAATTTGTCTTCAGAGTCCAAATCTTTTTTTGGTTAGTGAGAGAGCATTCAATGACTAAATGTCCATAAATGATAGTGCCCAAACCTAAATAGAATATCTTTAAGTATGTATTCAAATGAAAATGGTTCAAGCCCTTTGTTATATCCATTTTCTTAGCCAAACCTTTGCATATGTCCAATCTAACAATGATACAAACTATTACCAGTGCTTCTTAAAGTAAACTTCATAAAATGTTCCAAGTTCATTCCCAATTTTCTCAAATACTTCGTTTGACAATATATCCTTACCCATACCTACATGATATCCAACCTAGCAGATCTTGCATCTAAATCTACATGTCATTTCTTGAGGAAAAAAAGTTGTGCTCCACATTTCTACGTTTTATAAAAGATATTTCCAACATCTCTCAAAATTTATAGGGTCCAATCCATCCACTTTTATTTCCAACATCTCTCAAAGTCTATAGGTTCCAATCCATCCACTTTTATTTCCAACATCTCTCAACTTCTAAAGGGTCCAAACCATCCACTTCTATTTCCAACATATCTCAACGTCTAGAGGGTCCAAACCATCCATTTAACCAATAATAAAGCACTGGGAATGTAGCCATCCATTTAACCAATAATAAAGCACTGGGAATGTAGCCTATCTAGAGGGTCCAAACCATCCATTTCACCAATAATAAAGCACTGGGAATGTAACCTATAAAGGGATTAAGGATTAATTTGGTGCATACCTTAAGAGTTTGAGAGTTCATTATTTTGCTCGAACATGACCTATAAGAAAGAAGTCCTCCATCCTATAATTTCATTTATCTTTGACTTCTCACCGAGGAACATATTGAGAAGTTTCTATTTCTTTTTTAAACGTTTTCTTGAATACTTTTGTTTCCTCTCACCATCCAAATCCCTAAACCCTACTTTCTCTCATACAGAAATTGAAAAGTCCCTCATGTTGTTGATATCGAGTTGATCTCCAATGAAGCCTAACTCTATGTGTCATTTTATTATTATGTCCGCTCCATAGAATAGAGGTTCAAGGGTTCTATGATTCTCTTCTAGAGTAAATGTGACTTCAGTGCAATCAACTACCCAAATTAAACCGCCGTACTCGGCAATCCTTTGGAATGATTCTCATAGATCCTCCAACTCTGTCCCGACACACTTCTCATTAAGGTTTCTAACCCTGTAGTTAATATTCTCAATGGATGCATCACCTGGTAGCGTCACTTATATCTATCACTCGTGCAACAGCATTAGATAAAGCTAAGGCCGTTTTCCCAATAATAGAAACAACTTAATCTTCCAGTGAGATACACTCCATGAGTGTTTTCTTTTGTGGCTCTATAAGGGAATACTTTTGGGTGAATCATATATGTTGGCCATCCAATGATCTTTGAGTAATGAATCACCCACTCCCCTAGAATCTAGAATCGACATGATGTCAACCCTCCTTACGTCCTATCACCCTGGCTGCTACGACATATGGAAAGCCTAATTCACCATCCACCATCTTCGATCTCATACTTTTTCTCCATAGAACCCCAATTTTTCTGACAATAAAAAACAATTCTTCTAATTTGGAATCCAAATTCAAAGAGGGTAGCCTATTCTTGGAGGTTTAGTCATTACCTCCTTGAGCGAAATCCTTAACAACACTTCACAATCTAGTTTTCTTCTAGCATATGATATTCACGACCTAGTTTTCTTTCAGTACATGAGGTTACCCCATGCCAAATTCTCCGCCTGCAATGGCCGAAAGGTTAACACTAACACAACCTAGCAATCATCTATTAAGGTTTTCAAATGGTGTTTGATTTAGGAATTCCATCATACCCGAGAGCTGCTCTAATAATTGTTATGAAACGTCGATCTGCACAATTCCTACTGTAAGAGATCTCTATTTCCTTCCCTTAGAATTTCGTCCAGCAATATGAATACAAATAAGTTCAGGTCATCTTCTTGCTCTTTGCAGCTATTGCCGAAGTTTTGTACTCTAATTGTGCGACCTTGTTTTCCATTTTATCAAATATCTCATTATATATGTATGTCTTAAGAGATTTAAAATAGGTAATATGAATTATGTATGTATTGAGAATTTTAAAACAGGTTATTATGAATTATCTATGTATTAAGAGTAATAGATAATATGGATTTATGTTAATTATAAAATAAATAAATATTTAAATAAAAAATCATAAAAATATATTTTTTTATAATAATTAGTATATAGAATAAATTAATAAAAAAAATATATTTAAAAAAAATTGATTTCACTGATTTTTTTAAATTTATATTTATATAGCTTTCTAAAATGTGTTAAATTTATCTTAAAGTTTGTATCAATAAAATTAAATTGTAAGTTCAAACAAAAATTTTCTAAACAAAATTAGAATTCCATACTTATTAATTTATTCCTTTCAAACAAAATAGTAAAATCTATATTATTATAAATGTGTTAATGAACATGATTATAAATATATTCCATCTCTCTAACTATATATTAATTAATAAAAGCTAGAATCCCCACATGTATGTATATAAGATTATGGTTACCAAAGTCTTACATGATGACATCAACATAATCATAAATATATCACAATTATAAATATATTGTATCTCTCTTTATATTAATTAATAAAAACTAGAATCCCCCACATGTATATATATAAGACTCTCGTTACCAAAGTCATACATGATGACATTAACATAATAATAAATAAATCATAATTATAAATATATTGTATCTCTCTATATTATTTAATAAAAACTACAATCCCTGTTAAACACTATACAAGCCAACAGTAGCCAGTGAAAAAAAAAATCCAAAGTACACAAGCTAACATAGGCTCGCTTAAAAAATATCCAAGTAAATCCTATTAGAAGTATTTAGAGGCCAGCTCATAAGGATTGAAAAGAGGGAAAACGCTTTGAATTTCATAAAAGTTTCCCTATGCAGTGATGTTAATAATATCCATGAAACCACCTAGCAATGGTTATATGATATTGTGTCGCTATCCTCATGATTCAATACTGTATATTGACTGATTAATTGCGCAGATGATCACGGCCTAATGGATCTCAGAGGTGGACATGGAGAGGACTCGTTCAATTCAGTGCCAAATCCCTGTCACAACGAACAGATCAGGTATAGAGACAGACACAGAAAATATATATATAAAAAATTCAAAATTAAAATAGCAGATATTTTCAGTAGAAAATGCTCCTCTCAATATCCCAATGTAATTTGAATATGCTAAACCATGTTCTGTGTACTATTTTAAATTATCATACCGTTTGAATCAATAAAGAAATGAAGCTCTTAATATATCGATGAACCCAAATGTCAAGAGCCAACGGACCTCGTGGTGAAGATCATCCATAGTAGGCTGTCCGAGTTATGGAACATGACATGTGCTTTGTAGTTGCAGGTCAGTACATAGGGTCAAATTTCAACCCTAGTGAAAAGAATAAATATCAGTTGATCGATAGCAAGACATGTTATTATTTTTCTGGAATATAACCTGTTCCTCGATATATATTTCATCTGAGGTCTCACATGAGAAGCACGGCAGGATATGTAGCCAAAGACACCTTGCCAACTCCCTCCTGCATATCACAACGTTGTATACATGTTTTTCCTCTTAACAGATCATGAGTGGGTGTTGGCAAGTCATCCTTGGCTTCATCACCCGCTCTGGTCCTTCATGCAAGATCCCACATGAATCCTTCTCTGCTGGTGTGTCCTCTCTCATTTCCACAGGGCTTGTCATACAAGAGAAAATCATGGACACAGAGACAGGGGTACTGCTAAAATCGGAAATGATGATAAAAGAGACGAAGAAATCGAGTGTTATACGCATTAAAGAAAATGAGACGTCCACATATAACCCTTTCGAATGGACTTGGCAATATAAGTAGTCTGCAAAAGGGAATATATAGATGGAGAAGAGGTCCTATTCTTATTGTGTTGTTTCGCACTCAACCACTTTACAGTTCACTCATTCCAACGTCTCTACAGCCACAGGTTATGTGGATATTGTCCCGGATAACAATCGATAAGTATCCAACAGATGTTGATATTGTCCCCGACCACAATCAATAACTATCCAACATTAAAGCAATTAATACTGTATATGTCAGGAATATATATAAGCATTCATTACTCTGATGCTATCATTACTATAATTAATTAATAATAATACGGTATATGTTAGGAATATAGATCTATATATATAGAGAGTATTCATTACATTGTTAATTAATAATAATACAGTATATAATACTGTATATGTTAGGAATATAGATCTATATATATATAGTATTCATTACATTGTTGCTTGATATATAATGTGGCGCAGCGTTTATAGCGTTTGTATTCATACAGTTTGAGTGGGTTTAATGGTTAAGAACATGTGTTTCTTCTTAAGAGGTCACAGGTTCAAATCCAAAGGGGGTACCAGTCAAATCCCTGGACGGAGAGGTCCCTTGTCCCACAAACAAGGGGGTCTCATACACCAATTTGGTGTGCTGGTTTGGTCGTGATTTTTATTGATACAATCTATAAAAATATAGATACCTTACCCTCCATTTAAACTTATAACCTTTTAAAAAAAACACATATTATTAACCATACTTAACATCTCTATTCTAATTAATTACAATTAGTAATTTGATATTAAACTCATGACAGAAAAGCTATCAGCCGTATTTCACAGCCGTATGAAGACAATGGCAATTCAGAGATGATTCCTTGTGTCGATAAGATGACGACAACATTATTAAGACAATGGCAATTCAGAGATGATTCCTTGTGTCGATAAGATGACGACAAGATTATTCTGAAGATAACCATTGACCTCCTCGCGATCATGAGACAAGACGAGTGAGCAGTCCAGGAAGACACGCGTTATGTACCAAATACATATATAAAACCAGAAAAAAAGCCACACGGAAAAAATGGGACGTGCTGGGGAAATGGCACGAATTTCAACAATCAAATCCAATCCCTTGTAGAATTGTTGGCCTCCGTCTTCGTCTTTTTCTGATAATAGAAAGAAGATTCCAGCCCCTAAGCGAGGCCATTATTGCGTTTATCCATTTTTTCTGGGTATATCCGTAAACTGTCTTTTGACCAGTATGGCAGTAGTGCGTTTTAAGTATGACTGTCATCGAGTTCATCGTTGATATGTACTAGTTTGGTTTTTGAGAATAAATTTTTTTACAATGTTTAATGTTTGACATAGGATTAAACAAATATCTCTTTTATATATATGAGTAAAATTTCATTTAACAATATGTTTGATATTTGTTGTGTTTTTATTTTTTTCCTGGATATTTTTCGTTCATCTATTTCTACGAGCTTCGCTTATCGCTCGCAATAAATCCGTGTCCCAATTTTCCACTAGTCTCATATGAGTATTTAATTTTCAAAAACTATATCAATATTCAAGCTCACAAAAACTGTGTAACTGAGGTAAGAAATGCGAGTCAATAAACTTTAGTATTAAACGTGGCCAAATTTTCAGAGTATTGTATTCAAGCTTTATTAATAAGGATGGTTGTAAAAATGAATTCATTTAATCGGACAAGGTTTGCAACACGGGTACAGTTAATGCATCTGTGCAGCTCAAAGAAATAATATTTTCGATTCAGCAAGCTTTAATATTGGACAAATATTGCACCGAAATGTGATTAGTGACCGTGATTGTCATAAAGAGATTTAAAGGCAATTATATCAAAGCATTTTTTCTTCACACCAATATTAGTTTTCTTTCTTTTATTTAGTTGAAAAAAAATAAAAAATATTCACACTCATATTAGTTTTCTTTCTTTTTTTAGTTGAAAAAAAAATATATATATATATATATATATATATATATATATATATTATTTGATTAGAATATTCTCGTTGTGTTAATGCATACATGGGCTTTTCGTTACTAGTTGTTGGCACTTATACATATGACATTCTAATTTATAAGAAATTAATTTTCACAAAAATTCAAATGAACAATTTAATTCATAACAAATTCATATTCTAGATAGTTTACGAGAGACTCTTTTTCACCAGAATTTGAATGAATAATTTAATACATAACAAAATACAATGCTCATTTTGATACTAATAATAAAGATTAGAGGACAATTTATTTTATAATATACATCTTAAAATATGACATATATCATTAAAGTAATAATATATACACTTTAAAATAAGACATATATATCAATAAAATATTTTATATGGCATAGTTTGACCGTTATTTAGAGGACAATTTATTTTATAATATTAAATGTAATAATATATATACCTTAAAACATGATATATATCAATAAAACAATACTATATATACTTTAAAACATTATATATATCAATAAAACATGATATATATAAGAAACTGGGAAAAAACGCAATAATATATTTACCTTAAAACATCACATATAGATAAACAAAATATTTTATTATTAAAGGAAAGTGAGAAAATAAATATTACAAAGTAAGATAAAAATCTTCCACATTAAATAAAAAAAATATTACAAAGTGAAAGAGAAAAATGATATAAGATAAAGAACAAAGAACATTGAATAGTAAGAAGAAAGGAAGTCTTTTTAGAAAAGGGTTTAATAAGAATAAAATCATGAAAATAAGATGTGTCATGTTAAAGTTTTTTTCATCCTTAATAACAAAATACAAATATTTTTCATGTTAAAGTTTTTGCATCCATAATAACAAAATAAAAGTGAATAAATTTAGGAGGAATTTGTTTTTTAAATATTTTTTTTAGAAAAACATTGCAAGAGAGTTATATAAATGAATTATTCTAATAAAAGATAATTACAATAGAGTTATGTGAGTGAATTATTGTAATAATAGGTAATCAGAATATTATTATGTAATTATATTATTTTTTCAAGTGATTAAATAAAATTGTATTTTTTCTAAGTGATTAAATAAAGTTATTTTTTTTAAGAAAGTAGATTTATATTGCATTAAAGGTGTGGTTATATTATTATATAGTTATATTATTTTTCAGTGATTAAATAAAGTCTTAATTTTTTTTAAATAAGAGTGGATAGATTTATATTGTATTAAAAGTGTGATTACATTATCATATAGTTGTATCCAAGTAATTAAATAAAATTGTAATTTCTTAAAAAAAAATAAGAATGGATAGAGTTTTATTGCATTAAAGGTATGGTTAAAGCACTCAAAGTACAAAGAAAACCATCCAAAAACCAGCCAGATAACAAAAAAAACAAAACAAAAATTAGGAGTATCTAAAACAAAAACAAAAACTTAAAAATCTCCAAGAAACAAAAGGAAAAAACAAAATAAAATTTAAAAGTCTCCAAAACAGTATTCAACCAACTAACTAAACCATAACTCCTATCATTCCATGTTCTGAATTCACTATATATCCTTCCATGTTCTGAATTCACTATATATATGCACAGAGCAAATTCTGTAGAATATACGGATGACAAAACAAAGCATAATTAATCAGAAGAAGGAAGAGCGTTTGGAACCTCGTCCTCTCTTCCCTGGTTTTTTAATAGGGCATTCAATTTTTTCTAATAGGGCATTCAAATCAGGAATAGGAGCTGCACCAAGATGAGATGAGGAAACCACCATCGACCAGAGTTAGAAACTGACGGGGGAGGCTGGATATGAAGCTCCTCCACTTGGGACCACAAAGCTGCTAATTCATCCTACATTTTCCCCATCATACCACGCTGTTCAGCTAGAGTGTCCACTACAAAGGTAATCGTGGAGTTCAATGAGTTTACTGAAATATGGAGTCTTTGTTGAGCGACCATCTCCTCCTCTTTAACTGTCCCCTAATGCTGATCACTTATTTCCCTACCTTTCATTGCTTTTAACTGTGCAGGAAGAATTAACACCCCCTAAACAGATGTATCCCAAAGATAGATACAGGGGCCACTCAACAGAAATGAGGGGCCAAAGGAGAGACTATTCTCAAATAATTCCCACAATGCCCAGGTAGAAAATCCGAAATCCAATCTAGGAACCACAACCCTGCAAATGATATAGAAGCCCCCGGCCGGCATACCCACACCACAACCATCCAATCCATGAGTCAACTGACAATTTCACCTTCAACAAAGCACGTCAAATCCATCCCAATTTCGTCCAAATTAACACTGCCATGTTACGAATTTGTGACGCCATTCTGAACTCATGTGTCCGCGTGTGGATGCTGATGGAGGGTGAACTGCAATTCTCTCCTTCGTAAACATCTCGACACATTCCACTACTTCGCATGATGGCAATCAACCCTGAGACTGACAGTTCTCGCAGCTTAGGATCATGAGACCTTCCCCGGTGTACTTTCCACATGCAGTTATCCTCTCTCCTGAAGTTCATCCTCCCTCGAAGCCTCCAGAAATCCAACCTTTGATGAATTGCTCGGGACAGCAGATCCATACAACCTTCTCCCACATTTATTGTAGTCCCGATGATATGTGTCCTTCCGTATGCTTTCATCGTTCCCACGTCACCCCCACGGGCCCCAACCATGATAGAACTCAAATCGAGCATTGGTGTGGGTAAAAAATAACATCCCCGAGTCCATAAAGATCCTGGAGCCATTCCAATGGTTTGATTGGCCATTTCATTTGCTTGTCTGTTGTTTTCCCATAGAACATGAGAGATGCATTGAGATGAAAAGTTTTCCAAATTAATTTTGATGCAATCAATCAATCCCACATCATTAGGGTAAGATGTCATCACAAAATACTTTAATGTGTTTTTTTTGAGTCCCAAAAATATTCAACTAGGATATTTGAGATTCTATAACAATCTAAAGTCTTTGCAACAATGCATAAGCCTATAGTTTGTTGTTCGAATAATTCCACATATTCCAGATTCCAATAGAATGAGACTTCCCTCTACATGGCCATAAAAAACCCATGGGCACATGCCTCGTAAGGTTCTAAATTTAAAAAAAATAAATATTATTTCTTTTTCATTTGTTCTTTAAAAAATATATATATATATATATATATATATATATATATATATATGAGACATATTTAA
Organism: Picea engelmannii; assembly: GCA_009831015.1. Classification (NCBI taxonomy): domain Eukaryota; kingdom Viridiplantae; phylum Streptophyta; class Pinopsida; order Pinales; family Pinaceae; genus Picea; species Picea engelmannii. Next base: position 605,782 of record ML779816.1, read on the forward strand.
AAGTAATTAAATACAAGGTTATATGTTTATGTACATTTGATAGTCTTAATATTCATTATGCTAATATTATGTTAGTATATATAGTTTGTTTGTGAATAATTAGTGAAAAATCATTGTCTCCCATATGTAATATAAACAATTACAAATATATTTCTATATCAATGCTCAAATTTAATCTTCTAAGAAATAACTACAATGTAATATAATACATTTTGTGTTAGCTACCATATAAAACATTAACATCCAAACAACCATATTCATCTACTTGAAGACATGAGTGATGGCTAGTATGGGTGTGATGGATTTGTCTAACTCGAAATAGAATTCATAAATGTGGATTTTGGGTTTGCAAGTGAAGTCATACAAGGAGGAGATCATGTGGATGAAAACCTATGAATAATCGTTGTGAAGATTGTATGAAATGGAATGTGTTACATACCTAAGAAGACAATGCTACAAAATATGATAGTGCTGCATAAAATTACAATGTTGCATAATGATATAGTGTTGTATAAGATCAAAGTGCTCGAGAATGTGAAATTTTTGTACATTGTGATAGTAAATGTTGCAGAGCCAAGTTTGAAATAAAATAGTAATAGTCAAGAGAGAATTTGTCCACATGTGTAGAATGGAGTCCAAAGGATGTGTTGAGGAATGATAACACCACTAATTGGAAGTGAGAAGGCCACGTTGCAAAAGGAGAATTGATAGAAAGGGATGGATGTCAACTTGAAAATGAAAAGGAAAACTCTAGAAATGAAAAGGCATGAATGTTGGTAGTTGAAGCAAGCATGAGAATAATGTTTCAAAGATGAAGGTGATTTTTGGTTAAAGATAATTAAATGCAACATGAGTGAGGAAATAAGAGTATCTTGTAAAAAAAAAAGAGGATCGAAGAAGAAGAGAGGAGATATTGACAGTAACAAGACAAAAGTAATGTTTGGGGTCATTAACTTTGTAAGATGATATAGGTTCATTAATCCATTATAATTATTTTCTACATAAATGAGAGAGATAGAGAGACGAAGCACTAGACAATGGTTTTTACCTTTGGGTTTCCACTTTAAATCCCTATATAATGTGTGAATGAATCTATGTGGCTATATTGATATCCAGTTACGATTGTTTTGTTGTAGATTCCATATATATTGCTTGGATGATTAATTTTGTATGGATGTCGAGTATGGACAATGTTAGTTGATGTGGAGAACAATTCAATTGTTAATTCCTACCATTATATATCTTTATGTGTAAATTTCAATTGGTGGTATCATTATTGTTGAGTCTAAAAATTGTGTAGAGAACGGTTTGTGTTTAGACCATGCATGGAATTGTGATTCTTTGTTTATTTTTGTAGTTCTCCATTGACCATGCATGTAGGGATACCTTCTATAGGAAATATGTGTCATGTTACCATAGGCTTCTATTGAGAGGCTAGTGCATTGAACAATGACTAAGTTATGTTGTGGGATGACTTGTGAGGACGTCCATCTGTGTTGAATGATAACAATGGTTTTGCATGAGAATATGGTGGTGGAAGAAGAACTTCAACATGGGCAGCATTGTAGCCTATGATTTTCTGTGGCTCTGTTATAAAGTAAAGGTTTTGGAGAGTCAACATTCCAAAATTTGCATACAAGATTTGAATTTTGTTGTCAAATTACATTGATAGAAGGGGGGGGGGGTGTAAAATATTGCATCAAGTAGTATCAAAGCTAAATACAACTCTAGAATGAAAGAATTGCAAGGGTATCATAACTAGATATAGCTATGGGATGAAAGAATTTGCAAGGATATCATAGAAAGTTTCAACTCTTTTTGAGAATATGTAGAAATATAAGAACTAATTCTCACTTGAGAGTTGGGTTCCACGAGATCAATTCTTGTGCAAGTGTGGCCTGAGAGAGGCTCGTTTCATCTTGTATCCACTAGAATAAGAGTGATGGGATGCAGTGATGGAGGAAAGGCCTATGAATGGTATACTAGTTTAAGACTGTGAGATAAATTCCAAGGATGTCACCACTAAGAGGAGTGGGTTGAAGAGGTGCAAAGAACTAGAAATTGGAAGAGTTAGAGAATGTAAGAATTGGAGATGATGTAGCCACAACATATTAAAGATTAGAAGACAAGATGGATGAAATGATCTTAAATCTAGAGGATAAGGAAGAGAATATGCATAAGATAAAGGACCACATTTTAGAGAAAAGGAATGAAGTTGTTAAAGGAAAAATATGGAAGTTCCAAGAAGAAGAAGATAGTAGAGTCAAGGCAAAGAAGAATGAATGAAGTAAAGAGAGTCCATAATGTTTTTTCTTAAAAGGAAGATAATCTCTAAGATAATTTTCTTCCAAGATAGACATAGTGTGGGTCATGAGATAAATTCATGATTGAATGAAATGGAAATTGTGTTGGTGGTTATCAATGGTGTTGTCTAAATGTTCTACTTTTTGGCCTTTTTCACCAGAATCTGGTAATATAAATTTGAGAAAAATAGAAAGTTTATGTAGTTTAAATTGCTTTTCTTAAATCATAAATGGATTTAGCATCATGAAAAAACCCTCGGGGAACTTCGATTAGATATACTTAACTACTCAAATCTGCACATCCAATCATTTGTCGCCCAATTTCGGGAAAAATTAAAGTGATAATATCATTGGATAAGAGTCAAAATGTAGAAAGTTTAGACTACGAAGTTATCGATTATTGTTATATCAAGATGAAATAATAATCACTTGAAATGAGACTCAAGTGTGTGGTTTGAAGTTGTATCATGAACGTTGACTACACGAGAAAAACCCTTGAAATTTTGACATGGGAGAGGAGGATACGACACCATGTCATGGGTGAGTGGTCTCCTTGACCACATAAGTACTATGCAAGAAAACATGTATTAAGAATGTTTTTTGGATTAGATACTAGACCCATAATCTCTGAGGAGTATGTTGGTAGAAACGTGATGGTGTTAATACGTCTTTTCCAAATGGTTATTATAGATTAATAATGGCACTAAATCCAAGAGGAAATTATGATTAATAGAGATGCATAAATGTATGGAAATGAAAGAGATATATATGTGTTGTGTGTGTCAGTTGTAGTGAATAAAAGGAGGGAGTGAATATGGAATTCTTTATTTTCCCTTAATTTGTTATTTGTTTATATGTAGGAATAAGAAAATGTATAGTTATAGATGGGAGAGAATTTAATTGTCTGAGAAGGATATATGGATATCAATGGAAGAAGATGAAATAGAAAGATGATGTGTAAGAAAGGTAATTTGTAGATATTACAACAATTGTAAATCACTAATGCTGCAAAGTTAGAAGTCAAAGAGGATAAAGATGTCTGAAGAGATATTTAGAGTAGAACAAGGTATCATTAAGATCAATGACCTAGGAGGAAGTGTGAGTGAAGTTGTTGAGTTCAATATGGATGAATTTATAGTATTGGAGAAAGAAAAATTTGTTGAAGGTGTTGCTAACAATGCAAGAGAGATGATTACAAATATGTTGAAGGAAGAAGACATGTTGCAGAATAATGTTAAAAGTATTATAGGATGCTAAAAGAAAATACATTGAGAACTAAGTGTAATGGTGATGCATGAAGAAGAAGGCTATGGATGGTATGTCTTTGATGATTGTTATTTATGAAGAATCTGAATACGATGACATAATAATGAACTAATATATCCTTCATGTGGTTGTAGATTGAATCCAGATAAGTGTAACATTTGAGCATGTGACTCCATGTTGTGTGGTTTCAAACATGAATGAATAGATGCACCAAAGACATTTTATACAATGCATTAAAAAAGGAAGTGTAATGTCTCTGATGGAACATGACTCAACTAAAGTTCTTGAAGTGATGCATGGAAAACAAGCATTTGATCAGTTCTTATGGTGATGAGAAAAGAGATATAGAGATTGCATCAATAGAATAAGGTAAGTTGTATTTCCATATTTCCATATTTCCATGATAAGAATTTGTTTGTGTTATTGTAGATAGATATGATATGATGGACATGAACATAGAATTAATGAATTGAAGAAGGGATATACAATAGTAATATGATGCGTCATATTCCTTGTAGAGTTGATTGTAAAACAACGAACAATGCAAAGTTTGTGAAGGATGTAGTCGTAAATTTTTTATTGAGCACCAAGATATTTGAAGAGTTTACCTCATAAGAATGAGGGCATGCTTTCTTAAAATAACCTAGGGAATTTGATACAAGAGAATCGAAGACTGAAGTCATTTTGAGGATTCCATGTTGAAGACACTAGTGATGTCCATCAGGGTCATGATGGACTTGTTTGAGTGGAAATAGAAGTCACAATTGTCAATTTTTGGTGAGAAGGTTAAGGTGTATGAGGAGGAGATCACACGGATGACAACTTATGAATAACTAGTGTGAATATCGTATGAAATGTAATGTTCTATAGAACCAAAATTAGTTTTTGAAGGATCTGATAGTGCTACAAAACATTATAGTATTGCATATTGTGACAATGTTGAATAAATGACTATAAATGCTAGATAATTGAGTGAAAGAAAATAGAAACAATCAAGAAGAAATTTTTTCACATGTGTATGAGGGATTCTAAAGGAAATGTTCACGAAGTATCATGCTACATATTGGAATCTAGAAGGGCATGCTATAGAATAACAACCGTTGTAAAATGATGGATCTCAAGTCAAAAATTAAAAGGAAAAAGCTAGAAATTAAAAGGCACAAACATTGGTAGATGAAACAGGCATGAGAAGACCATTTGGAAGCTAAAGGAAAACAATTTGCTTAAGATAAACAAATACAGTGTGAATGAGGAAAGAATAATATCTTGCATAGAAAAGAAGAGGCTTGAGTAAGAAACGATGAGATCTAGAGAGGAATGAGACAAAGGTAATGGTTGAGATTTCCATAGCCATTTTCTCAACAACCCAACAAAATTTCTAAGATCATATGTGGTCATTGATCCATTGTAATTGTTTTCTAAAAAAATGAAAAACAGAGAGAGAGAGGATGAACATTGAATGGTGGTTTTTACCTTTGGGTTTTCACATTCAATCCCTATGTACTGTTTTAAGGAACCTATGTGGTTATATTTCTATGTAGTTATGTATCTATAGTTGTATATATTGTTTTTATTGCTTATGATTAAAGTTGTATGGATGTGGAATATGGACAATGTATGTTCCTATGGAGAATAGTTCCATAGTAAATTATTTCCATTATATATATATCTCTATGTGAAAATTTCATCCAATGGTGCATTATTCCTAACTTTGATATTTATGTAAAGAAGGATTTGTGTGAATACCATGCATTGAACTACGATTCTTTTTCTCTTGTTATAGGTTTACATCTGTTGGAGGAACCGTGTGACCCATAACCCGTAAGTTGCTAATTGTAGTCTAGTGTTGAACCATGACAAAGATCTTTTTTGGGATTATCCATGAGGAGGTTCATCTGTGTTGAAGGAGGAAAATGGTTGTGCATGATAAGGTGGTGTTGGATACACAAGTACTTCATTAATTGTAGCATTGGAGCCTATGATTCTATCTGGTTCTATAATGTAGTAAAGTTTTGGAGAATCTGGATTCCCATCTTTGTAAAGAAGTATTAAATTCCATTGAATGATTCTGATAAACAAGGTGGATGCATCCTTTTGCATCACATAGTGAATGTTGTAATAATTATTACCTTACATGAAGGTACATGGTTTTTTATTACCTTAATTTATATTTTTAGGTACACAGGATGTTTGTTATTTTTGTTGTTTTATCAATGTGTTTTTTCTACTATGCATGAGTCTAACACCATTATCCTTTTACATTCATGGGTTATCCAAAAATATTAATAGTTACATGAAGGATGATTAATAAAAACAATGATGTTTTTCAACACCACCAAATAAATTCTAGGAAAGATGAAATGCCCTATTTCAAACAATTTTTTTTTTTAATTGTTTAGCATTGTCTAACTCCCGTGACTTTGACTTATCTACTTGCATGAAATGAACACCACCTTTCACCATCATTTCCTCTCTACTAATTGATTTCTATTTTACAACACACTTATATTTGAATTGGAGTCATAGGAAAACTTCATGACTCTTTAGTGCCTTTCGGGAATAAAAGTTTAAGTAGATTTCTTAGTCCATTGTACATTTTTGGAATATTTTCTATGAAAGTTAATATAAACTCGTATTCATATAAAATTTTGAGTAATTTCTTTGGTACATTGTACACTTTTTTAACTTATCTGAAAATTAATATAAACTCGTATTCATATAAAATTTTGAGTAATTTCTTTGGTACATTGTAAACTTTTTTAACTTATCCAAAATCTCATATTGGTCCTATCCAAATTCTTTCATTCCAAAACCTCACATTGATCTTATAAAATTTATTTAATTGAAACCCAAATAATTTTAGTTTATTGCGACTCATTCCCCTTACTATTAAGTATTCAAAACAAAATATAATCCTTTCTTCACAACATAAGAGATGATATAACCTTATATCAATTAATATAATTTCGATGAAGACTAAATCCTAAAAAAAAATCTTTAATTCTTTCCTTTCTATTAGAATTTATTTTTTCTTTCTCACATGGGCCACACATAATAAACTGAACTTGTGGAACTCTTACAAGAAATAAAATTTAAAATAAAACCAATTATCTTCTTGTGACCATGGTTCCACTACAACATCATTGTTTTTAAGAAATAAATTTTAAATAAAACCGGTTATCTTCTCGTGACCATAATTCCACTACAACACCATTGTCTTATCCCTCGAGTCAAGAACATTTCTTTACCAATCAAAAAAAAAAAAATTAATGTCATTGATATTTATAACATTTGAAACCCAAAATTAGAACCTTATGATTTTTTTATTCAAAATTTCACTAGTTTGACCTCCACAACTCGAAGAAATTGATTAATAGGGCCATTTTACAAATGGAGAGGTACACCTATTGGTTTAAATAGTTTGGAAAAAACAATGTTCTGGTTTTTAGATGGTTGAATAAAACCATATGATTTGTGGGAGAGACCTCTAACTTTAATATGATTCCAATTATTCAGTGGAATTAATAATTCGTCGATCTAATCATAATTTCATAAATTTTTATGTGAGGGTTAGTTAATGATTTTCCTAAAACTATTCATGAAGTGCATGGTGAAATGATCTTGGAATTAGAAAACAAAATGGAAATACAATGTAGTGATTTTGAATGTTGTAAGTTCTTACAACTGTTTGGAATCAAGGTTTATGTGAGTGTGCAATCCATATGTTTCTAGGGTGATGTTTTTAAAATCTAACTTCGAAAAAAATAAAATGCATCACCTATTACTATGTAAAAGATTAGTTTCACTAATAGTAAAATAAAACAAACTCACGAAACAAGATCATAGACATAGGACCTATGGAATAGGGATTCCCTTAGCTATAGTTTTATACTATTTACCTAAAAAAATTGATAGTTCATCAATCTAAGTCTCAATTTTTCTTTTATGGAGAATTGCAACTTGCTTCCTAAAGTCATTCTCAGACACATACCAAATTGATCTCAGGGCTAGAAAAACCAAATAGAGATGTGTTTATTAGTTCCATAAGTTCTTCAAAGAATGTATGGTGTAGCACCCATCCACACGGTGCTAAGCAATTAACTATTTATCTAAATACTTACACATTAACAACTTTGGTTCAACATTATTTCATTGATTTTTTTTTTATTTACACATTTCTTCTACATCTTCTCAATGATAAATCTAAAAACATGATGAAATAAGTAGTAGGCTAACTTTAAGATTTAAGAACTTAAAACATAAGTATACTGAAAATATCAATAACAAAATATTACTGAAAAATACCTCCTCCTTAGTTTGTAAAAGCTCATCAGTTGTAATGTAGTCCTGGGCGCTTCCAAGTATTCTTTTCCCGCTTGCCGAGAGTGAAACAACGGAATCCTCCCTGCCAACTAGGAGCCTAGCCGGCTTCCTAGCTCCAAGAAACCTTTCAGTTTCTGGGCCCTCCATGCCCGTGACTCCAAGAACAACAAAGCACAAATGCTCAAAGAAAACTATCTCAAGAATCATCTCTTCCAAGAATTTCACAACCTCTCATCATGCTCCAACCTCTCCATCCTCCCATCCTCTCTACTTCTTCTCGCTATTTATCAAGTTTCCATACACACTTCCCTAAGTCTCCTCAACCCCCCCCCTCATTACTATCCATCAACCTTCCTTATCTAGATATTTTGGGAAAATATTAAAATAAAACTAAATATAAATGACTTACATTAAACAACAATAAATAAAATAAAAAGTCATTATTCTCATGCTA
>ML779816.1:638393-669398 GCA_009831015.1 Picea engelmannii
AAAAAAAAAAACATACAAATAGAATTTAAACCCCCCAAAAAAATAGAATTTAAACCCCAAAAAAATGGAATTTAAACAACAAAAAAAACTATTTTGTCCTTTACATTTAGTCAACGCCAAAAACACAGAGATCAAGAATTCACACAAATAGACTGATGAAAACCTGTACGTTGATGTTAACTGAAACTGATAAATTGTGAGGGCCACGATGTAGAAGCAGGAAGCCGAAACATACTAAAAATTCCCAGAAATATATATCGAGAATTATTATTACAAGAGAAGGCCGCTGGTGATCCGTTCTTTAGTCACCACATTCACTGATCTAGATAAGGTTACGCGCGGTTTGAAGCTCAGACCTCTAGATCACAAAACACCTACACTCGCTGTATCGTTTTCCGGAAGCTTTAGCCTTAGTTTCGGAATGAGTAAACCCCAACTAAACATCACGCACAGAGTAACTCCGCAGAAACAGACATCCGCGATCTGAGAAACAGAAACCCCAACGGCAGAAAATTAGAGATGCTGTCTATGGAAACCCCTACGGCACCCCAATTACAGTTAGTGTGTGTATGCGTATACAATTAATATTTAATCTATGGGAGGTAACAAGATCGAATCCCTACCTTGCCGTCATACTCTTTCCTGGACAAAATCTCGACGGCGATGTAGGCAGGGGTTCCGATGGTCTAATTTGGGCTAGAAGGAAGCACAGAAGACTGATCAAAGAACACAAAAGACTGCCGTGAGCTCAGCCAAACAGTAAAAAAACGCCCGAAAACCTCAAAAAACTCACCTTTGCGTATCCGAAGTCGCAAATGTTGAGCGGAGGCTCGGGGCTGCCCTCCAGTAGCGTATTGATATCCCTATGCACCAACTGCTGACCTCTCTACGTTGTTACGAGACGTCAAGCATTATCTGTTTCGGGCATCAAAAAGCAGCATGATCCTGGCTACGAAATTTGCAGTATGTGTTTTGGGCATCCAAAAGCAACATGATCCTGGCCACAAAATTCCTTTTCCAGCAATCTTTCATAACCTCGTCGCCTTCAGACTCTCGCCGATACGTCTACCTCCAGTACAGACTAGCCCATCGATTAGTCCAAACATTATAAGACATATTTGTGGACCGACCAGACCAGACTTTATCAAGAGACTTTAACAATAAATCTTAAAGAGGAGGAATGCAAGAATATTACCTCCAGACTTCGTTCGGCATCGTGCTCGTCTGGCTGTCTGGTGGTTCGTTTTAGTCAGTGGGGAAGACGCCTGGTAATATATTCCTAAACTGACCATCATTTAGACGACTGGAATTGCGAATGCGGCCATTAAAACGGAATTCGACCAGTGACAGCCGGCTAGGGTTCTGGTGTACATCTACACAGTGCCGTGAGTTTGTTTAGTTAGCGTAGCGGCTTCCAAGAGGACAGAAGAAAAGACGGATCCGAAGCGAAACAGTGAGCGCACCAGCCGCCCTAAAGCACACGACACCTGTACCATCACAGGACCGCCTGCCTTTGATCACGGACACCTATGTCATCACTGCTTTTTAAATTTCATTCTAATTTTTTATTAAATAAATTATAACGTATTTTAACCTTTATTCAAACCAAAGTAATTGTTTTTAATAGCACATAAAGTCTAGGTAACATCATCTTTAAAAATATTACATAAAATTTATAAAAAGTAAAGGTTATCAACGGTTGATTATAAAATTTTAGAAAGTAATTTTTTATTTAATATAAGTTTGAATTCTCTTAAAGATTAATTAAACATTAAAATATATTTTTAAATTATAATATTATAAAAAATACAAAATATCAATGTATATATAAAAGAGTACCTTTATATATATAGATATTCTATTAGATATATAATGTTTTTCACATAACTATTCAGCATTTTTTTTAATAACGAAAGGAGGATTTGTATTCATAGAAATGAATCGGCCAAGATAGCCAAGTATAAGAAGGAAAAATAGAGAACAACACAAAATTCTAGTTTATCCAACACAAGAAGTATTCGTTTTGCTATCTTATCTTTTCCAAAATCTAAGACTACTAGTTTTGCTATCTTATCTTTTCCAAAATCCAAGACTACTAGTTTTGCTATCTTATCTTTACTGTTTTCCAAAATCTATTACTATTAAACTGAATTCAATATATTTGGTAATAGTTATCATTTATACATAAAAATAATTAATCTACAAAAATGATATCTTTATGAACTTTTTTTTTTTTTTTTTTCATTATCCAAAGGTGTCACTTGATGATAGACTCCTCCCTTCTGAATCGATAATCATTAGTCGTAACTAAATCATAATTCCTCTAGGAAGATTAAGCTCAATTGCTTCCAATCGACTCCTCAATGAGGAAACCTCATCTTGAAGTTGACCCACCAAGAGCGTGGGAGTTCACCCCTCTAGCCCCTCGAATCTACGAGTTTTGAGTTTACGTATCAGGAAGATTATGGGTTGGTGCGACCAAAACCTTTGAAACCCGAAGTCGCGAAGTAACGTGGACCGTTGATCTATGGATCCTTTGGGACCCACCTCGACCGTTGTATCTGGAAGTTCGGAGTTTGCACACAGGGAGAGAACAGATCTCGTTCATCGGATCTATGCGTAGAGAACCATAGCCGTGAGATCTAGAGGAAAGTGCACAAGGTCTAACCCTTTGAAATTTCACAAGAGAGTGGACTTTTCTGAAGTCCCAAAGTTTTGAAGTTAATCAGAATCGTCCGTCGTCAGAGGACAGGTGGCAATAGATCTAGAAGTCTGAGGATTCAAACCTCGAAAGATTTGAAAGAAGAAGAGGAGAATACCCGAGGACCTGGGAGCCGCAACAATCCTAGTCATTCGTCGAGAAGGGACACATGGCGATAGATCAACATTTTGTTGACTCGCAACTCGGGAAGTCAGAGATAGGATTTGTGAGAACTCACAAAGTCCAAGTTCGCGATTTGATCACAACTGTCGATCAAAGGGAGGGCGTGGACCATTGATTGTCCAAGGAGATATCGAGGATCGAGAGAAGGTTGGTGAGCGACCCTCCAACTTCGAAAAATGTGAAGTCCCGATTCGCGGAGAGTTGATCTCAATTGTTCGGTCGCAAAAGATTGTGGACCATTGATCTAACATCGGGAGTTTGGATTTTGTGATTCTAAGGCAAGGAGACAGATTGATTTCCAACTTTGCGAAACACGAAGTCCCAATTCGCGAAGAGTTGATCTAAGTCGTTGGGTCGTGGGAGATTTTGGACTATTGATCTGACATCGAGAGTTCGGATTTCGAGATTCTGAGGAAAGGAGACAGACTAATTTCCACCTTCACGATACGCGAAGTCCCTAAGTGCTTAAGGGTTGGGCCCTGATTCATAGTGGGGGGTCACATGGATAGAGATTAAGGAATGGAGCTAGCGCTTGGCTAGGCTCTTAGTTCGGGAGTTCGGGAGTCGGGTGATTCAAGGTTGGCTCGTATGTGAATACCCAATAAAAGAAGTCACGAAGCGCCTTTTAGTTAGGCTTGTGGTCACAGGTAGTGGTCATGTGGAGGAGGCTTGCACCTAGTGCTTGTTCACGCGGGAGAACAAAAACAATAATTTAGAGGATTTACACTGTAGTAGCTCCTTCAAAGGGGTGGGAGTGTTACAAATTGGTATCAGAGCATGGTTACAGCACTTGGCATGTTTGGGCTCATGGACGAGTTGTGTAAAGACCACATTAAGGGGTTTAAAGGGCGATATCCTACCTTACTCCCTCCCTAAAAAGTCTAGTTAAGACCTTATTATAGAAAAGAATGACAACTTTTTGTTGTGTGTGTATGTATTTAAGAAATGTGAATTATGTGTTGGTTATGAACTAATATAGTGTTAGCTAACAACAAGTGTTTTCTCTACACTGAAGTAGTCGATCAACCGCGGGAAACCACAATCATATAGAATGGTGACACGCCACGAAGTGGGGTATGGATCCTATAATAGAAATGAAGAGTCTGACGAGAGGAAGGTAGTAGAGACCCCTCCGGATCTAGCTGAGACTGTGAGGAGTCTCATGGTTGAATTACAGGCCTGCAACACCAACAATGAAAGATTGATAAAACAGAAAGAGAAGAAAACATAAATTAATGCATTCTTGTTACAGAGTTTATCCGACATACAAATACATTTGCAACATGGACCTGACACCAGTCATGTGGACTGATGACAAAAAAAGAATAGTCAAAGTCCACCTGAGATATGGAAACATGGCGCTTTAAGTCGTTGCACTGGGAGGAGTACCTCAATAAAGGTCCAACCTCGAGACAGGGGACAAGCGTTGGACGAATCCTCTGGAAAGGAAACTAGTGACTCAGAGGGATCTTCTAGTAGTAGAATCAATTCACATTCTCAAAGAAAACGGAAGAAACAAAAGCATTCCAAAATTCATAATCTCGAATAATTCAGGAAGGCCAAATCACCCTCTTTCGACGATGATATTAAGAAAGGACAGGAGGTGGAGGCATGGCTTCTTGGACTAAAAAAGTATTTCAGAGTCCATGACTTCTCTGAAAACTTGCAGGCCCAAGTAGCCACTTTCAACCTGAATGGAAAGGCTTCCATTGGCGGGAAGACCTTAAGAATGTGAAAGGGACTCATGAAGAGGACCTACCTTGGGAACGGTTTGAGAAATACTTCAGGAAGAAGTATATGTCGAAAAAATATTTCGACGAGAAGACTAAAGAGTTCTATGAACTCAAGGTGGGGAAACTCACTATAGAGGAATATGTCAGTAGATTCCTTGAGTTTCTGAGGTATGTACCCTACATAAAAATTAAAAAGGTAAAGGTGCAGTGATTTATCAGTGGGCTACCTAAGGACTATCATAATAGAATTGAGTTTGACGAGCCAAAGACCCTAGAAGACACTATCCAAAAGGAAAGATATTGTTATGAACAGCTTGGGCTTCAGACAGAACCTCGCGAAGGCTGGAAGCAGATGAATAGTTTAGGGTTCCAGAAAAAGGGGTTTAAAACCCCAATATTTAAAAACTATAAGAAGTATTCAAGGATGATATTTCCTACCCGAAGTGTACGCCAGCATAATTTCCTCTCCCAGAGTGGAAATTGACCTTTTGGATCAACCCTAGGAAAGACTGATAACCCAAAGAAAGAATCCTTGAAATGTTGGACTTGTGGAGAAGAACATCTACTGAGGGACTGTTTGCACCCACAATAGAACAATAAGAGAATTTACAATGTCCAAGAATCTACCACCATCAATGACATGGCCAAGAGTATGCCACAAATTTATGCAGCTGTGGATAATAAACAAACCGACCACCAAGCTTCAGTGGTGGATATCGAAGGTATAATCGCCAACCATCTAGTATCTATTTTAATTGAACCTGGTTCAAATTTGAGTTATGTGGCCCCTCAGCCTATTGATAAGTGTAAATTACAACCACATAAATATACTAAGCCATGGTTGGTATAGTTAGCCACTGGCACCAAAATAAAAATAGTGGAGGTCGTACCATATTGCCAATTCACTGTGGATGGATTGCCCACCCAAGCTAACCTTAACATACTTCCCCTAGGATTGTATGACCTGCTAATTGGCATGGACTATCTCTCTTCATATAAAACTAAGCTGGATTGCTACCACAAAACCTTAGAATGTGTAAATGAAGAAGGGAGAAAGATAAGACTCCAAGGGATTCAAAATCTTGTCTTAGTGAGATGAATATAAGCCCTTCAAATGAAAAAGTATTGCAGAAAGGGATTTCCTCTCTATGCAATACAGGTGTTGGAATCTGTTTAGGATGACAGACCAAGCCTAGAAGACCACCCCATACTAAGAGAGTATAGAGATGTGTTTTCATAAGAGATATTAGGTCTACCTCTATGAAGGCACATTGACTTCTCAATAGAACTTGCACCTAGAGCAGTACCAGTATCTAGGACCCCCTATAGGATAAGTACACCTGAGCTAGTTGAACTCAAACTACAACTAAAGGAAATTATGGACAAAGGCTACATCTGACCTAGCGTGTCTCCATGGGGAGCACCAATCCTATTTGTGAAGAAGAAAGATGGTACATTCCGACCGTGCATAGATTATAGACAACTCATTAAGGTAACCAAAAAGAACAAATACCCCTTTCCCAGAATTGATGACTTGCTCGATCAATTGGTGGGTGCTACCATTTTCTCAAAGATTGACTTGAGATGTCGATACCATCAAGTCTGAATCAAGGATGAAGACATCCAAAAAAATTCCTTCGTGAGAAGATATGGTCACTACGAACTTGTGATAGTACCATTTGGATTAACCAATGCCCCTACCACCTTTATGTGCTTGATGAATAATGTACTCAACAAATTCCTAGACTATTTTGTATTGGTTTTTATTGACAATATCTTAATCTACTCCAAGAATAGAGAGGAACATGAGGAACATCTTAGACTTGTACTTCAAGTGCTATGAGAGCATCAAATCTACGCCAAATTTAGGAAGTGTGACTTTTTCTAGAAGAAAATACATTATTTGGGCCATGTCATACCTAAAGAATGGGTAGCAGTAGACCTTGAAAAGATCAGATGCATCATGGAATGGACTACCCCAAAGGATGTTTCAGATATTAGATCCTTTATGGGTTTAGCAGGATACTATAGGAGGTTTATAAAAGGGTTTTCCAAGATTGGTTGTCCAATCACTGCCCTCCAGAGGAAGGGGGTTAAATTCATTTGGACACCGAAATGTGAAGAAAGGTTTCAGTCACTAAAACACCTTCTGACCCATGTGCCTGTGCTGAAGATCGTCGATACCGATAATGACTTCCTCATGTTCAAAGATGTCTACAAGGAAGGAATCAGAGGAGTCCTTATGCAAGAAGGAAACATAGATTGTTATGAATCTCGAAAATTGAATGAACATGAAGTCAACTATGTGACCCAGGATATAGAGTTGGTCTTCGTAGTGCATGCTTTGAAAATGTGGCGGCATTACCTCTTGGGTAGCAAATTTGTACTTATGAGAAACCAATGTGGATTGTGACACCTGTTTGACCAACCAAAACTCAATCCTAGACAAGCTAGGTGGATGGCCCTCCTTAGCGAGTTTGATTTAGAAATAAACATATCAAAGGAAAGGAACATAAGGTGGTTGATGCCCATAGCATAAGTATGAAAACAATTCACCTGGTAGTGGTGAGCACTAGCAAGACGAATGTCAGGGAAAGAGTCAAGAATGCACAAGAAACAAACACATTCTTATAGACCGTGACCTCGTACCTAGAGCAGGAACCCGCAGGGCTAAAGTATGAAGGCTACTAGATGTCAGATGGAGGTCTGTTGACTTACAAAAATAGGCTATATATTCCAAGTTGTGATGACTTGAAGAGGTTCATAATGGACGAATTACACAAGAGACCATACACCGGCCATTCGGGTTATCAAAAGATGGTCACGACCACCAGGAAAAAATTCTATTGGAGTGGATTGAAGAAACACATAGCTGAGTACTAAGCTAAATCTCTAGAATGCTAGCAAGTTAAAGCAGAACACCAGCACCCAATAGGATTATTACAACCTCTACCAATCTCAGAATGGAAATGGGAGACCATCTCCATGGATTTCATCACAGGATTACCAACATCGACCAGGAAGAATGACACCATCATGGTAGTGGTGGATAAATTGAGCAATTCCACTCATTTTATTCCAAACAAATCGACTTGAAAGGAAATAGATATTGCCAACATATTCACGAAGGAGATATTCAGACTACATGGCATGCCTAAGGAGATTGTGTCTGATAGAGACACAATTTTCTTCAAACTTTTGGAAATCCTTGATGGATGGTCTGGAGACCAAATTATTATTTAGCACAACCTATCATCCTCAAACCGATGGACAGATGGAAAGAGTGAACCAAATATTAGAAGACATGTTGAGGATGCATGTAATGCATCAACCTAAAAGGTGGGAAGATTACCTGGCACTGGTGGAATTTCCCTACAACAATGGCTACAAAGAATAACTAAAGATGAGCCCTTTTGAAGTCCTCTATGGTAGGACGTGCAACACTCTAGTCACTTGGAGTAATCTCATGAAAAAAATTATGATTGGACCCGACATGTTGAAAGAAATGGAACAACACGTGATTCAGATAAAGAAAAATATGAAAATTGCTCAGAATAGACAAAAAATTTATGCTAACAGAAAGACAACCCCCAGAGAATTCGAGACAGGAGACCATATTTATCTCAGAGTTAGGCCCAGGAAGAGTTCCCTGAGGATGGGAGCTTGTGCCAAGTTGGAAACCCGGTATTGTGGACCTTTTGAAGTTCTAGATAGGGTGGGACATGTAGCCTATAGGCTAGCACTTCCTCCCACAGTAAAATCACATCATGTTTTCCATGTTTCATTACTAAAGAAATGTGTACATGATTCTAATCATATAGCTATTTGGTTTGAGATCCAGCTAGAACCGTAGGGAGAATTCCTGCCAGAACCTCAATGCATACTAGACAGGAAGGATACCCCACTCCGAAATTGAATCATTGCACAGGTCTAGGTGCATTGGAAACACTTTGGACCAGATGAGGCCTCATGGGAAATGGAGGATGCCATGAGACATGCATTACCTATTTTTGTTCAATTTTGTACATACAGGACATGTGAATAGATAGAACATCGAGGAAAATGTTCCTTTAAGGGGGAGGGAATTGTGACACCCCATTTCCCCCAGTTTGTAAATATAACTATAAATGGACAAAAGAATATGGAAAAATTTATATGTGTGAATATTGATTCGATGGACCTTTGTTTGAAAGGTAAACGAATGTGAACCTAATTATTTACTAAGAAAATGGACAAGTGTTGCATGACTAATGGAAGGGGGGGGTGTACTTAGAGAGACCACAAATTCTATACAGAGAGAGAGTGAAGAGGACCAGGAATGGTTGTGTTAACCTTCACCAAACCAGTGATTACTAAATTTAATTGCTCAGGACCAGAGCCGTCCTCTGACGGAGAAATCAATTACAGTCAGATTGGTGGGTGGGAAGACCTCCTCAAGAGTTAATGAGGGATGGGGTGTGTAATCACTCATCCGTAAGGCTTCTAGACTTGACCTATGACTGGGAATTCGGGCCACACATGACCCTGTTGAAAGAGGCGAGAAGGGAATGTGTAGTGGGGGGAGGGGGAACACGCTTGCGAAGAGTGCAGAGACGGGAAATGAATCTCAAATATTCAAGGAAGAATGGAAAAATGAAGTTTTCTGGACATCGAAAATGACAGAGAAGGTTATGATACAAGTTGATAAATGAGGCTAGTCCTCCTTGCTTGGTATCGTGTAAACCATTGCCAGGATACTACGGGAAGAGGACAATAACTTTTGTCCCTATTGTGACTAAGTGATAAGAAAATGTTTTTTTGTAGAGCAGTGTGGTCTAGCTCAGCGGTGGCAAGTGGTAAATCCATTTGGAGTGAGTGAGCCTATAGTTGGGTGGAAACAGGCAACCCTTCTAGTAGTCGCTTCACACTCTCTGATTATGATAAGTCTTTTCTTGGCCTTAATTGTTGAGTTAGAATGATGAATGATTTCTTTGTTTTTACGCATCTATATATATATGAAAATCTCTATGTGAAATGGCTATGTTATGCGTATGCTTCCATATCCTCGGGAACTTACACTTCCCACTGATAAACTATATGCCCAGCTTCACTCTGGAGTGCTTCCCAGACATAAGTCGTAAAATGTTATAGATAGGAAATATTGTGTAGACATGAAACCACCCGTCTAAAGAGAATACTTTCCCTTGACCCCCTTGCCATGTGAATTTTCCAGACCCAAATCCCTAACCTATTCAGGGTGAGAACTTAGGAAAATAGTGATAGGAAAATATCGAAAGGGGAATATTTTCCTTCTTCGAAGGAAGTATGTATGAGATCCATCTGGAAGGAGCCAAGGGTTGTCATGGTTGTTTGCTATGGGAAAGAGCGCGGTAGTTAACCCCTCTAGCCCCTCAGATCTACGAGTTATGAGTTCGTGTATCGGGAAGATTATGGATTGGTGTGGCCAAAACCTCTGAAACCTAAAGTCGTGAAGTAACGTGGACCATTGATCTATGGTTCCTTCGGGACCCTCCTCGACCATTTTACCTGCGATTTCAGAGTTCGTGCATGGGGAGAGAACATATCTCTTTCGTCGGATCTATGCATAGAGGACCATAGCCATGGAATCCAAAGGAAAGTGCATGAGGTCTAACCCTTTGAAAGTGCACATGAGAGTGGACTTTTGGGAAGTCCCGAAGTTTCAAAGTTAATCAAAACCATCGATCGTCAGAGGACAGGTGGCAATAGATTTGGGAGTCCGAGGATTCAAACCTCAAAAAAATTGGAAGGAGTAGAGGTGAATACCCGAGGAGATGGGAGCTGCATCAATCCTAGTCATCTGTTGAGAAGGGACACATGGCGAGAGATCAACATTTCGCTGACTCACAACTTGAGATGTCAGAGATAGGAGTCATGAGAACTCACGATGTCCAAGTTCATGATTTGATCGCAACCTCCAATCAGAGGGAGGGTGTGGACTGTTGATTTTCCAAGGAGATATCCGAGATTGGGAGAAGGGAGGTGAATCACACTCCAACTTCACGAAACGTGAAGTTTCGATTCGGGAAGAGTTGATATAGGTCGTGTTAGCACTGGAAGTCACTCCTAGATTGATTTCAGGAGCAGAGCCCAACACCCATCAGTTTTATGTCGCGATTTGTTTATAAAGGGATGATCAAATGGAGATAAAGGATCGAGGAGATATCATTCTAACTCGGGGACTGGATCTGATAAATAAAAAACCAAGGAGGTCTGGAATCGCAACTTCAGCCAGTAGGTTGATTAAGAGATGAGCAGGTGGAAGACTTAGGAGAAAAATGAACAAACAACTTTGGGCAACAAGCTTTCGGCAGTTTGCAGAAGAAAGACTCTGAATGCAAGATCCGCTTGGTTCAGGATCTCAATAAACTGAAAGGGGACTTGACTAGATCTTCTAATTCCAAGTCACTCAGTGCTGGGAAAATCACAAGAACTGATTAGAGACGACGCAACTATTACAGTGATCCATTACAACATCATCCTACAATAGCTACAGCTCGACTGGATCCTCCAATTCTGAGCTGCTCTAACACAGTGTAAACAAAGATATGAAAGAAATTGGCATTCATAAGGCAAGAAGTCTCAAAAGTTCATACATAATCAAAGTATCAGTGCTTCATTAAAACTTTATATCTGGGAGCTCTGCTCAACCATCGATGCCCACCAAAATGTGAGAAAACTCCTCTAAATACTTAGAGAAAAACACTAGAAGCCAATTCGAGACATCGCATTGAAGACATTACGTCTTCATGTTTAATGTGCATGCAGTCTTCTGGACAGTCGTGAACTTCAGTCAGATGCAATTGCGCTCCAAAGGGCCTGTGAATGAATTGACAAGCTTACAGTCATTTTCTGGACTTTCCATTTATGGTGGAAATGATGTCCAACCACCAGCAACTGTTGCAATAACTACTTCATTGGGATCGGGAAAGGCCCCAGTCAATTCTGTACCTACAGGTCATGGAGGCCTTCTCATTCTGCCATTTGGATCTGTTAGGAGAATTGATGGTAAGACTAGTGGGTAGACGCGGAGGCCGTCGTGATGACTGAAGGACTTGACATGAAGAGGTGAATGGACGGTGATCAGGCAGGGGTGACTTGACATGCTCGGTGTGGATATGGGATGAGGAGAGGCCATGTGGATGGATGTGGCAGAGGGAAAGCGATAGGAAAAATGCAAGTGGCAGAATTCGTGGGCTTTGAAGTGTACGAGCCAGGTGGAGGAGACACGGGGGCCAGGAAGAAATTATGAGTTGGCATGACACAGGGATGGGACGTGGTGGAAAGGGATAGATAGCGGAGGTATGTGGTGAGGTTTCGGGGTTTTGGGGTTTGCGGTGTCTTGGTGCACATGTACCTGGAACTCCCGACCCTTCGATCCTCGATTTGTGATGAGCTCCACCTCTATAAGCTAACCCCTACCGGCTAGAACATGAACCATATGACCACTGCCTCCATGTGACCATGGTCAAACCCTCCATCGGAGTTTCGACGTTCATGATGAAATGATGTCTGTGTCCATGGGACTCGCGATTTTCCGATTGTCGATGCGCCTTCCATGCAATCTCTTTGACTAGGCCCTGGTCCAAGCGACCACTACCATATGCCCTCGACCATACTCTCCATCGGGATTTCACGGTTTGTGATGTCAACGAGCACGCATCCTCTGGACTCGCGATTCCTCGATCCCTGATGGCTCGTGGTCGTTGACCTGTCAACGGTCCGCTCCCAGTCGTGAAAGACTGCCACCTGTCCTCCACGATTGACAACTATTCCCCACCGATCGGGAAATCGCGTATCGCGATTCTGCAATGCACAAAACTCTCGCTCCCGTGATCTCAGATATCCCGATTCCCTATGAGGCCCTCTTGTGGAGATTTTTCCGCTTCTCATGTTCATGATCAAGCTCTCTTGCTTGACTCGGGCCCCAAACAAATTTCTTCTATGTGCCTCGCTTGGGAACTTATCGCGCAATCCTGCAGACCTGTGTACCTTTGTTCCTCGATACCACAATTGTTGCTAAGATTAGGCTCCATGGGGGATAGAGTCGTCCCCGCGATGCTCTAAGAACTTATTTGCAGTTCCAGTGCCTTGCTGTTGGGCTATGGAGTCACTTACTAAGCCGAAAAAGAAAAAAAAAGAACAAAAAAGGCAATAATTACAAAACATAGGAGCCACTAGAGGCTCAGACAAAATATTTTTTAAGAAAGTGCCCGTTTACTCGGCTGCTCAAAACTCCTTCACCCTCCAAATCCCGCAACATGTACGTGTTATTTGAGAAATCCTCGGAGATTCTGAAAGGCCCAATCCACAGGGCTTCAAATTTGCTTTGTTTTCCCTTATCTTGTTTAGGAGCATCCCATTTCAGCACCAGGTCTCCTATCTGGAACCACTCCTTCTTGGCCTTCCTATCGAAGTCTTGCTTGATCTTTTGATGATAGTCCTGAATCCTATCCACTGTCTTCTCCCTAGCTTGCTGGACTTCTACTAGCTAAATGAATCCTTTTGATCATGTCATTGTGCTCTCGTTGGTAATCCTGGAAGAATTTCGCTATGGGAATGGCCAGCTGAGAAGGGAAGATGGCTTCGGCCCCGTAGACTAACTGGAAAGGGGAGAGACCTATAGATCTCTTTGTAGTCACCCGATCAGCCCATAGGGAGAATTTCAACTTTGAAATCTAGGCCCTTTTGTTGTCTTCCAGCAACCTTTTGATGATCCTTATCAGGATTTTGTTGGAGGATTCTGCTAGACCATTGCCCTGTGGATAATATGGGGTGGAGTGAATCAATTTGATCTCAAACTGTTCATAGAACTTGGCTAGTGGTTCAGCCCCAAAAGAGGCTGCATTATCAGTGACAATCTTATTTGGGCAGTCGAACCTTGTGATGAGGTCCTCCAAGAATCCAATGATCACCTTGTGGGAAGCACTCCTGGTGGGGATAGCTTCAATCCATTTGGTAAAGAAATCTGTAGCAGTCAGGATCCACCTGTGCTTCCCACTGGAGGCAGGGTGAATTTCCCCAATGAAATATAGGCCCCACTGCTGGAAGGGCCCTGAAACCACATCCAGATTTAACGACAAAGACCCGAGCTTCTGCTTTCCTGCAAATTTTTGA
Organism: Picea engelmannii; assembly: GCA_009831015.1. Lineage (NCBI taxonomy): Eukaryota > Viridiplantae > Streptophyta > Pinopsida > Pinales > Pinaceae > Picea > Picea engelmannii. The sequence goes on from ML779816.1 coordinate 652,146, forward strand.
CATTTGGTGCAGGCTCTGACTCTTTTGCAGACATCAGTAAACACGGTAGGCCAGTAGTATCCAGCCCTAAGGATTTTGTGGGCCGTGGCTCTCCAGAAATGGTGCCCTCCACACAGGCTGCTGTGAAATTCAGCCACGATCATCTCGACCTCTGTTGGGATCATGCATTTTAAAAGCACCCCCAAGGGGTCTTTCCAATATAACACTTGATCGATCAAGCAGTACCTGACTGCTTTGAGCTTTAGAGCTCTTGCTTTGCTTCTTTGCAGGCCGTATAGAGGTCGCAGCTCCTGTAGAAAGTATATGACATCCTTATACCAAGGACATCGAGCCAATGGGGGATCCCTTCGATGGTCTATGTCAGGAAGTCGATCCTGCTGAATACCTGAGCATTCGTTGATGAAAGTTATCCCCAACGCTTGGCAATTTGCTTCAGCCAACAACTTGGCTAAACCTTGACCTTTGATCAATTTGGTGGGCCTTATCTCCAGGTCGAATTCCAAGATTTTGGCTATCCATTTACTCCTTCTCCCGTCCATGTCAGGCTGAATAAGAATGTCTTTAACAATAGCCGATGGGACATAGGTGATGATCTTTGACTGTAGGATGTAGGTTCTAAAAGATTTGAGAGCTTTTACTAGAGAATAAGCCTGCTTTTCCATAGTTTCATACCTGACTTCGACATCCCTCAATGCTCGACTGAAATAAGCGATAGGTTGCTCTAGCCCACTTTCATTTGTCTGTAATAGAACAACAACCACTGTGTCAGGTGAGGCAAAGGAGAAAATAAGGAAATCCTTTGAGTAGTCAGGACTGATAAGCACAGGAGCTTCAGTCAGGGCCTTCTTGATTTGTTCAAAGGAATGCTGCGATTGAGGGTTCCACCTTACTTCATTCTCTTTCTTTAACATGACTGTTATAAGCTTTACCTCCTCAGCAAAGTTAGGCACAAACCTCCTCAGAAAATTAATTTTACCGAGGAAAGATTGGACCTCCTTCTTGGACCTCAGGATTGATAAGGCTTGTATCGCCTCAACTCTGTTGGGGTCAATCCTAACTCCTTCTGCTGATACTATGTGGCCTAGTAACTTTCCCTCCTGCAGGGCGAATAGAGATTTCTTGGGGTTTAATGAAATGCCAAATTTTCTACATTTCAAGAAAACTTTCCTGAGATGGTGACAGTGTTCTTTATCAGATTTTGAAAACACCGTGATGTCATCCAGATAAACGACCACAAATTTATCCTCATACTTGGTGAAGCCTCATACTTTGCCACATTGTTGGTAGCTTCAAATTCTAATTTGTATGACAGAGATATGGTTTCCTGAGAAGGTGACACAAAAACCACCCCAGCTCCAGCGCCTTCCTTGGAAGAGGCTCCATCAAAGAACAATTTCTAGACGGGGGTAATGGAGGGAGGAAGTTTGGGGGAAATGGTGGGCTTCTTTTTGAGTCTAAGAGGAGGTTCGGGAGCATGAGTGAGTTGGAGAACGCTGGAACCTAATTCAGTGTCCAAGGCAAAGATGGGATGGTTGGTAGGGTTGGCTTCATCACTGTATATATAGGCCAATTGAGCTTCCCTGTATAGTCTTCTATGCTCTCCTCCAAACACTGGGATAGTAGCATATGTGAGGTCCATCTGCAAGGTTCCCCCCAGTCTTTTTATCCAAGATCTTGATAATATCATACCAAACTTGGGGGGGACATCAACTACTACGATGTCCATGACCACACTCTTCATGGGCAGTTGAAACAAGGTCACAACCAGGTCTTTGATAACTCCAAGACACTGAACTCCCCTGGAGTCAAAGGAATAGAGGTCATGATAGGCTCGGGTAACTTCTAGCCCCAATTCTTCCATTACAGTTTTGGGCATGAGGTTGTGAGAGGCCCCTGAATCCATCAAGATGTTGTGCAACACTTTATCATGTATGTTCAGGGATGTGTAGAAAGGGGGGGATGAGTCATCTCAATTCTCTACCATGGGGCCCAGGATAACTGCTGGATTTTCATCTTGGAGGTTTATGGAGTCTGAGGGAAGGCATGAGGCTTCAGACTATAAAAGTTCAGAGAAGCGCTTTTTGAATTCATCATGTTTAATCATCTCAGTGAGGGGCACAGGGATTCTGATATTTTGGATCTCATGCTCGAAGTTTAAAGAAGATGTAGGCTTTGGAATTTCTTTTATTTCAGGAACATGATTGTGGACAGTGGGAGAGAGAGGTTGGGCCTTCTTACCTATGTGACTGTCGGTTACTGCGTTAGCAGGCTTTTGTGATCTAATGGACTGCTCAGGAATATCAGGTGTTGTTTTCTTTTTGTCGGACCTCAGGTTATACCTGCCTCGGCCGCCGCTAACCTTGTCTCCCTTTCTCAATTCATTTAGTTGACTATCCATGAGAGACTCCTCGTAAGTTGTTTGAGTGAGATGAGGAAAAGGAGGAGTGTCTTCTAAGCAATGGATTTCAGGTTCAAGCTCATCTATTTCTCTTTCCTCCTCATCGACCACCAAGTTATTCTAAAAAAGGGCCTGAATTGTCTGGTCTTCTCTGTCTTTGTCTCTTTGTTCCCTTGGGAAGGCCCGTGGCCCATGGTTATCAGATCTCCTAAAACCTCTACCATCGGCATTCTGGGGATTTATGTACATGGGTTTCCCTTCTAACTCCCACCTTTCCATCCTAGCCGAAAGTGACTTGAGTACCCTAGCTGTCTCATCTGCCTGAAGGGGCAGGGGAGAAGAACTAGATGAGGCAGCTTCAGGCCTCTGCTTGGATATGTTTCTACCAGCAGCATGCCTAAGGAGGTCAATAGCCAATATATTAGACTCTACTTCCACGGCTGCATCTTGCATCTGAGCCAGAGTAGTGGCTCTTCTTTCCCTCAACAAGAGGCAGAAATCAGGATCAAAGGCACTGGCATAAGTAATCTTTGCAGAGGCTTCAGAGGGTTTTATCTCAACAGGGATTTTGTTGTACATTTTATTAAATCTCTTGGAGAAATTGGAGACGGACTCTCCTTCCTTTCTCTTCAAAGACCCAAAATCTGTCATGTAATACATGAAGTCTTTCTTATCTCCCCACTGTCTTAAGAAGGCATTATCTAAAGCTTCGATCCCATCAATAGATCCAAGAGGCAGGGCCTTAAACCATTTTATAACCTCTCCTTGAAGACTATGGACAAAAATCCTCATCCATATGTTTGCGTGCATGATGTTATTATCATCTGTGACACTGTAAAAGGCTTATAGGTTCTCTTCTGCAGTTATGTCCCCCTCACCTGTAAACTTGGGAAGTTGTTTGAGGTAACCATCTGCTGGGAGGGTGTTGAGAGGTTGCGGTAGCACGAGGGGAGCAAACCTAGCGGCTATAATGGCCTCCATTCTGGTCATAGGGGGATTAGCATCAACCATAGGAATATTAGGTGGAGGAGATCTTGGAGGAGAAGGAGTTCACAAAGGGACTGCTGAGAATGAGCCTTGAATGGGAGTGGGGAATAAGAGAGGATCTAAGGAGAAGGCTAACGAGTTCGAGTCAGCAGGCGCTCCTCTTTGTGCAGGAGTGGGAAAATATTCTGTGGTTCCGGGTCTACGCCAAGGAACAACTTCAGAGGAGAGGGGAGTGACAAGGATTTCTCCCTCCAATCCCAGACCAGGAGGGGAAAACTCAGCAGGAACACTCCCAAAATTTAGGAAACGAGAAACTACAGAGACAGGCCTGTCAAATAACTGAGGAGGAGAAAAAGGAGCTCCAACAGAAGGTAATGGTGGATTACCTGGTTCGGTGATGGACGCTTCTTCTTCAGAGGCCTTTCCCTTTCTAAGCACCGCCTCTGGATCTGTTTCAGGCGTAGCTAGAGGCAGTTGTGCATGAGACCGCGTATGCCTACCTTTGAAAGCCACAATTGATAGAGAAGGTTCTCCCCAGTGGAGTCGTCACAATGGAGTCGCCAGGTGCATGTTAACAATCTGGAAAGGCTCTGATAATCCGATGCACCTCCAAATTTAGAGGCTCAATGTCATTCTACCCAGGGAAAATCTTCAATTTCATCCCCAGCAACGGTGCCAGAAATGTTAGCGCTGGAAGTCACTCCTGGATTTCTTGCAAGAGCAGAGCCCAACGCCCATCAGTTTTATGTCACGATTTGTTTATAAAGTGATGATCAAATGGAGATAAAGGCTCGAGGAGATATCATTCTAACTCGGGGACTGGATCTGATACGTAAAAAACCAAGGAGGTCTGGAATCCCAACTTCAGCTAGTGGGTTGATTAAGAGATGAGCAGGTGGAAGACTTAGGAGAAAAATGAACAAACAACTTTGGGCAACAAGATTTCGACAGTTTGTAGAAGAAATACTCTGAATGCAAGATCCGCTTGGTTCAGGGTCTCAAGAAACTGAAAGGGGACTTGACTGGATCTTCCAATTCCAAGTCAGTCAGTGCTGGGAAAATCACAAGAAATGATTAGAGACGACGCAACTATTATAGTGATCCATTACAACATCATCCTACAATAGCTACAGCTCGACTGGATCCTCCAATTCCGAGCTACTCTAACATAGTGTAAACAAAGATATGAAAGAAACTGGCATTCATAAGGCAAGAAGTCTCAAAAGTTCATACATAATCAAAGTATGAGTGCTTCATTAAAACTTTACATCCGGGAGTTCTGCTCAACCATCGATGCCCACCAAAATGTGAGAAAACTCCTCTAAATACTTAGAGCCAATTACTAGAAGTCAATTCAATACATCGCATTGAAGACATTACGTCTGCATGTTTACTGTGCATGCAGTCTTCTGGACAGTCATGAACTTCAGTCAAACGTAATCGCGCTCCAAAGGGCTTGTGAATGAATTGACAAGCTTACAGTCATTTTCTGGAATTTCCATTTATGGTGGAAACGATGTCCAACCATCATCAACTGTTGCAATAAATGCTTCATTGGGATCGGGAAAGGCCCCGGTCAATTCCGTACCTACAGGTCATGGAGGCCTTCCCATTCTGCCATTTGGATCTGTTAAGAGAATTCATGGTAAGACTAGTGGGTAGACGCGGAGGCCTTCGTGATGACTGGAGGACTTGGCACGAAGTGGTGAATGGACGGTGATCAGGCAGGGGTGACTTTACGTGCTCGGTGTGGATATGGGATGAGGAGAGGCCATGTGGATGGATGTGGCAGAGAGAAAGCGATAGGGAAAATGCAAGTGGTAGAATTCGTGGTCTTTGAAGTGTACGAGCCAGGTGGAGGAGACACGGGGGCCGGGAAGAAATTATGAGTTGGCATGACATAGGGATAGGACGTGGTGGCAAGGGATAGATAGTGTAGGTATGTGGTGAGGTTTCAGGGTTTTAGGGTTTGCAGTGCCGAGGTGCACATGTACCCGGAACTCCCGACCCTCCGATCCCCGATTTGCGATCAACTACACTTCTATAAGCTAACCCCTACAGGCTAGAACATGAAACATATGACCACTGCCTCCGTTTGACCGTGGTCAAACCCTCCATCAGAGTTTCGACGTTCACGATGACACGATGTCTGTGTCCACAGGACTCGCTATTTTCCATTTGTCGATGCTCCTTCCGTGCAAGCCCTTTGACTAGGCCCTGGTCCAAGCGACCACTACCATATGCCCTCGACAATACTCTCCATCGGGATTTCATGGTTTGCGATGTCAACGAGCACGCATCCTCCGGACTCGCGATTCCCCGATCCCTGATGGCTCATGGCCATTGACCTGTCAACGGTCTTCTCCCCATCGCGAAAGCCTGCCACCTGTCCTCCACGATTGACAGTTGTTCCCCACCAATCGAGAAATCCCGTATCGCGATTCTTCAATGCACAAAACTCTCACTCCCGGGATCTCAGATATCCTGATTCCCGATGAATCCCTCCTGTGGAGCTTTCACCGCTTCTCATGTTCATGATCAGGCTCGCTTGCTTGACTCGGGCCCCAAACAGATTTCTTCTGTGTGCCTCGCTCGGGCACTTATCGCGCAATCCTGCAGACCTATGTACCTTTGTTCCTCGATACCACAATTGTTGCTAACAGGTCGTTAGGTCGCGAAATATTGTGGACCATTGATATGACATTGGGAGTTCAGATTTCGGGATTCCGAGGAAATGAGACAGACTAATTTCCAACTTTGCGAAATGCAAAGTTCGAATTCATGAAGAGTTGATCCAAGTCATTGGATAGCAGGAGATTTTGGATCGTTGATATGACATCGGGAGTTTAGATTTTGGGATTTTAAGGAAAGGAGATTGACTAATTTCAACCCTCGTGATACACAAAGTCCTGGAGTGCTTGAGGGTTGGGCCTAGAGTCATAACGAGGGGGTCACATGGATAGAGTATAAGGAACAAAGCTAGCTTTAGGCTAGGCTCTTAGTTTGGGAGTTCAGGTGTTCAGGAGTTGGGTGAGTCAAGGTTGGCTCATATGTGAATACCCGATGACAGAAGTCATGAAGCGCCTTTTATTTAGGCTTGTGGTCAAGGGTAGTGGTCACGTGGACGAGGCTTGCGCCTGGTTCTTGTTCGCGCAGGAGAAAAAAAATGAAAATTTAAATGCTTTACACTGTAGTAGCTCCTTCAAAGGGACAGTTGTGTTACATCCTGTAAAAAAAATCATGAAGCCAACAACAATTATAGATCCTCTAATAGCCCTCCATCCCAGAATGAAGCACAAACAGAACGCAAAAAACCCAAGAAGCAACTGAGAAAGGGACGATGAAATGATGATCACTTTCTCCCAATATGAATCCAATTGTCCCTGCAATTTCCATATCAAACAGATGCATGTATCACTTACCATGAATTCAATGTCCAGACATACACCCATTGAATTTCCACATGAGTTCGCAAGCCAACTTACAAAATCCACATTTTGCACCACCCTGAACTGTATTGTACCCCGAATTCATCTCTGTGAAATAACGACAAGCTTCCAATCCAATGTTATTTCCATCGAGCGCGGAGCAATAGAATCTCGACCTTGTACCATTTCCATGTAGTTCATCCAACACCCATGAGCCAATATGCAACTCCAACCCATTGCTAATAACTATTGCCTCTCTGAGTAATCTAGGATTAAACATGGTAATATATGCCCACGGATCCTTCAACACAAATTCATTCATGTAGATGTGAAGGCCACGCTACCACCATGGGCCCCATCCCAACACCAAGGTTTACGCATTAGGGAGAGAAGGGGGAGAGGGAGGGGGGGGTGGGGGGGAGGTAGCGGAAGCTACACTTTCCACCCCATTGATTCACAATGATCCAAGGTCTATGCCAATGGATCTATTATCCATTTCGTCTGTTGTAGTGTTATTTTCTCAAATTAAAATGAAAAGAGAAGAATGAGTGAGCCTATCATTTTCAATAAGAACCTTCAAACCCTCATCCCTTGGGACAAATCCTATTACAAAATATCATATGGCTTATTTGGAATCCCCTACAATATTCAACTCAGAAATGTGTCTTTTCTTAACAATTTAATTGCCTTGAAAATCTTCATAAGCTTCTGCCTTATTATGGGAGGTGACTCCAAGATTCCAATAAAATTCTATTTCCCAAATTCCTCTAGCACCATAAAGAAAACCAAGCACCTCTAAACCCCCCTCCACTAAATATTAAAAATAATTAATAATACTAAATTAAATTAATTAATAACCTTTTCATCTTCATTACTATAATATATATAAAATTTATTTTCACATAAATATAAAGAGTATGTTATGGAAATTAGATTGAATTAATGAATAAACATTCGACCTTCACTATGGTTAAAAAAAAAATAAGGTTAGTATTTATTTTCATTTTTATTTTTTACAACTCCATTCTAATAACTTAATTTTTTTAATTCAATTTTAAAAAATCACATATTTTCGATTCAATTTAATATTAAAAATAACACTAATTTATAATGTAGAAAAATATATATTTGTAAAAAGAAAATACTTTCATATTTTTAATAAAATTTATTATTAAAAATAAAATTATCTAACAATATAGAAAACAAGGAAAATAATTGCAAAGCAGTCCTTCTCTTTAAGTAAAATGGATTTGCTAATAATACAATTCAAAAAAATTATTAACTTTATAATAAATTATTTAATAATTAAAATAATAAAATAAAAATCAAATACTTAATAATTGTATTTGATACTTTAAAAATTATATGAAAAAATGTCCAAAGAATTAACCAAGAAAACATATCTTCACTCAAACAAAATTGGGTTGCTAGTTTTATAATTAACAACAAAGTAATGACTTTATATCATTGTTTATTAAGTTTAAAATTAAATTTAATAAATTTTTGGAGTTTAATGTCTTTATTTCATTCTTTATTAGGTTTAAAATTAAACTTAGTATATTTTTGTGGTTGTAAAATTTACTATAGTGTAATAACAAATTTTATTTGATTGTATAATAACAAATTTTATTTAATTGTATTTGGTACTATTTTTAATTATAATGGAAGAGTGTCAAAAGATTAAAAAGTAAAACATATATTCAATAAAATATAATTAAATTAAATGGATATAATGTTTTTATCTTGTCGTTTATTATATTTAAAATTAAAGCTAAAAGTTAATAGATTGGTTGCAAAGTTTATTCATGTATAACAATGAATTTTATTTAATTGTATTCCATCCCATTATAAATAATGTAAGAGTACTCAAATAATTGAAAATTTATATTATATCTCCCAAGTATCCAAATAATTGAAAAATTATATTATATTTAGCGAGTATCTTTTTGGAGGAGGACATAATTTATAATAATGTTTGCCAACAACCACTAGTCACCATCTCCCATAGAGAACATATCACCCATGTTTGTTTGAAGAAAAAAACTATAATTTTATTTAATTGTATTCCATCCCATTATAAATAATGTAAGAGTGCTCAAATAATTGAAAATTTATATTATATCTCCCAAATATCCAAATAATTGAAAAAATATATTATATTTACCGAGTATCTTTTTGGAGGAGGACATAATTTGTAATAATGTTTGCCAACAACCACTAGTCACCATCTCCCATAGAGAACATATCACCCATGTTTGTTTCTTCTAGTCACCATCTCCCATAGAGAACATATCACCCATGTTTGTTTGAAGAAAGAAACTATAATTTTATTTAATTGTATTCCATCCCATTATAAATAATGTAAGAGTGCTCAAATAATTGAAAATTTATATTATATCTCCCAAGTATCCAAATAATTGAAAAATTATATTATATTTACCGAGTATATTTTTGGAGGAGGACATAATTTGTAATAATGTGTTTAGATTGCCAACAACCACTAGTCACCATCTCGCAGAGAGAACATATCACCCATGTTTGTTTGAAGAAAGAAACTATATAGCCAATGCCACCACCTAGAAAAGAGAACATATCACGCATGTTTGTTTGAAGAAAGAAACCAAGTAAGCAATGTCCCGGGATCGAAACGACGAAGACACTCTGAAACCATATACGTTGGTATTTCTTGTCTTCTATAAATCTTCTTTCAGATGTAGCTAGTGATGCATTTTCTTAACACTACTTTGTCATTTTCTCTATGAGCTTGGGTTGGCATGGAGTTGGAGTTGTGTTCAGTGTCTTACGTCTTTTTCACAAGTCTTGGCGGAACTGTTAGACAAATCATAGGTCTTGGCGGAACTGTTCGACAAATCATTTCTGTATGATTCATGAATATGGCAGCGTTATTACCGTTGAGAGGTGAGAGAGTTTTGGCTTTCTGGATAAGTGAATGGCATTTTTAAAAGGAAACAAAAACGTTCATTACCATAACTAACCGTTACGATAGAGGATAAAATTGAAGAATGGTGTGCAGCTGTTCAGACATCGGTTTCTAGCACCGAGGGTGAAACCAACTGCTTCGGGTTCACCCAACCCTCGAGTTCTAATAGCCAGCCAAACGTTCTGGCATCATGGGTTCTTTACTTCATTCACGGGTTCGACCCGCCGGGGGTAAAAGCAAACCATGTTCCGTGATACCAGTTATCCATGCCCCATCCATCAATCCACCCATGCCGTGTTAGTTCGATGTGTCCCGTATTGTGTAAACATGGGGGGTTGTGATGATAACTGTGGAATTTCAGTGACCATCCCTATGTGTTGGTGGGCTGGTAAAGAGAGAACCGCTATAAGTCAGTTTTACTCAAGAAAATCTCACTAAAGCAAACACAACGGTAAAGAAATGTATGAAACGTCTCCCTAGGTCTAGTTGTTGGAGGGTAAGAAAACACTCTTAACCATAATCTAACATTCTTTAATATATACTTAAAGTTTATTTTTATGCAAGCTGTGTTCTTATATCCTATGGTGGGTGGGTATTTACTGTAAGTTCCCTTAACCGTATTCAAGTGTCATAGCTCATTTGGAAACCAACTGGAACCATATTGTTCGGTTCTGGAATGGTCCATTACTCCATCTAGGGTTCTCTACCTAAATATGTGGAACAATTAACATATAGCCAACATAAGCTTGATGGAAGCTTGGCTATAAAGACTTATGTTTAGTCCCCAAGCTTGCTTAAGTCAATCAATTCCCTTCAGTCTTACACCATCAATCAGAGTGAGCAGAGCTGTGGAACTGGGAAAACTTCTACAACAATTAGTCAAACTTAAGCAACATCAATGGCCGGAGGTATGATCCATTTGGCATCTAAATTTTGATTCTTTTAAAAAGTTTTTATTCTGCATATTTTAGAATCTAGTTAAAGATAACATTTGATATCAGAGCTATTTTATCTTTGCCTTCGTGTTTTGGAGAAAGACAGGTTTATTCTATCTCAGTGAGTCCCTATTGGGTTTTCCTTGTATTTTCTCTCCACATTTTAATACATATTGTTGTATGACTATCCATATTAAGATGGCAGAACCATACATTTCTGTGTGTCTTTCTTTTATAATTTGGTTGTACGTTTTTAAATGAAATTGTTGTGCTCTATACAGAGAGGTTTCATTGCATTGTTGTGCGTCTTTAGGTTATTTTACTATACGTTTTTCCCTAAGGAGAATAGCATCTGTACACTTTTCTTCTGAGTCACACAATAGTTAGAAGCCAAGGGGCATAGTTTTATGTCAGATTTAGTAGTTTTAGATAGGAATTGCTTGATGCAGTCCTTCGTTATTAATACATGTAAATGTGCTTGCAATCCTGGTGATCTTTTATGGTCATTAAAATAATTTCTTTCTTAACCTCTAATTAAAAACATGCTATTTTGAATGAGTATACATCGTTGAATGTTATGCATGAATATTGTAGTTTTATTTATGCAATTTATAATTATTCTCATATCAAGTTAATTTTATGCATAAAAGAAATAATGTCTAGTTATCCATATATATATATATATATATATATATATATATTTTATTAGAGAATAGCCACAACATCTCTAATTAAATAATATTATATCTTATGACTGATTAAGGTCACGTAAAGAATATTTAGACATTAATTGTAATTAATTATACTAAATATAGTAAATTTTATCCCACGGGAATTTTTATTATATTTATATATAATTAATTAGGATAAAACATCAAATTATTCGTAACTTACCCACAGGACTTATGAATTGATAGTTTTATCATAAAGTTCAAATTGAATCTGCTTGAATTGAAAATTTAGCCCACAGACAATTTTTGTGTCATTAGATTCAAATTTAAGCATGAATTTACATTGGTAAACCATTAAATTTTATTTTTTAGCTGGCCTCAATTTTAACGTAAGCATGTGATCTTAAATTTTATGCAGTTGTACAACTTGCAAATTTTTCTGAAATTCGTTGTGATATCCCTGAACTTAAGGGAGATAACTATAAGGTGTGGAAAGAGAGATTTATCCTTCATTTGGGGTGGATGGACATAGATTATGCTATTAGGAAAGATGAACCACCAACACTCACTAGTACCAACACTACAACGGACATCACGCTTTATGAGTGATGGCAACGATCTAATCACCTAAGCATGATGTTCATTAAGACTAAAATTTCAGCTGGTATTCGTGGTTTCGTTGATTAGCATGAAAAGGTCTGAGACTTGCTGAAAGCCATTGATGATCAATTCGTCACTTCAGACAAGGCGCCAGAAAGCACCCTAATCATGAAGTTCTCATCCCTAAGGCTCACCAGTGTGAAAGGTGTGTGCCAGAACATCATGCAAATGAGGGACACTATGGCTCAACTAAAGAAACTCGAGGTTGAAATATCAGAGTCTTTCCTAGTGCACTACATCTTGAACAACCTTTCGCACCAATATGGACCCTTTAAAATCTCATACAACACACATAAGGATAAATGGTCAATTAATGAACTCATGACCATGTGTGTTCAAGAGGAAGAGAGACTGTTGATGGAACTGGGAGAAAGTGCAATGCTGGCAATGCATGGAAAGGGAAAATATCAAGCCAATAACAAAGGGAAAGGTAAAGTACCTCCCCAAGCTGATATCAAGAAGAATTCCAAGTGTTTCTTCTGTAAAAAGGAGGGACACATGAAAAAGGAATGCGCCAAATTTCAGAAATGTCTTGTGGACAAAGGTAATGCAATCTCATTCGTTTGTTATGAATCTAATATGGTCAATGTGAATATTAACACCTGGTGGATTGATTCTGGATCAACAATTCACATTTTGAATTCCTTGCAGGGTTTGCAAAACCTAAGGAAGCCAGTGGGAAGTGAGCAAAGCATCTTATCAGGAAACAATATGGGCTCGCATGTGGAAGCTATAGGAACATGCTATTTAACTTTAACTAGTGGTTTTGTTTTATAATTAGAAAAGAACTTCTATGTTCCAAGTTTCTCTAGAAACTTGATTTCAGTTTCAAGGCTTGTACCTTTTGGATATTCCTTCAACTTTTCAGAAATATATTTCAGTTTATTTTATAAATCTGATTGTCTTGGGAATGGTATTTTGTCTGATGGTATTTGCTGCATTAATTTACAAAACAATGTCATTTATGATTCAATGCATGTTAACACTGGCACTAAAAGATGTGTTATTAATGATGATTCCTCTAAATTATGGCACCGGAGACTAGGTGATATATCGATAGAAAGAAATAAAATATTGGTAAATGAAGGGGTACTTAATACTCTGGATTTTACTGATTTTGAGACTTGTGTGGATTGCATAAAAGGAAATCAGACCAACAAGTCAAAGAAATGTGCCAATAGGAGTTCGGATATATTAGATATCATACATACTGATATATGTAGTCCGGACACGGACTCACATGGTCAGAGATACTTCATCTCTTTTATAGATGATTACTCACGATATATGTATCTCTACATGCTTCATAATAAGAACGAAGCATTAGATTCCTTTAAAATATTTAAGGCTGAAGTAGAGAAACAATGCGGAAAACAAATTAAGATCGTGAGATCAGATAGAGGTGGAGAATATTATGGTAGATACACAGAAGATGGACAAGCACCTGGGCCATTCGTAAAATTTCTTCAAGAGCATGGGATTGTTGCCCAATACACCATGCCTAGTTCACTCGACCAGAGTGGTGTAGCAGAAAGAAGAAAGAAAACATTATTGGACATGGTGCGGAGTATGCTTAGCAACTCCAATCTTCCTAAATCCTTATGGATTGAAGCACTTAAGACAACAATGTATATATTAAACCGAGTTCCAACCAAGGTTGTTCCTAAAACACCATTTGAATTATGGAAAGGTTGGAAACCGAGTTTGCGACATATGCGCGTTTGGGGATGCCCGTCTAAAGTGAGAATATATAATCCACAAGAGAAGAAGTTGCACCCAAGGACCATTAGTGGGTATTTCATTGGATATGCTGAAAGGTCTAAAGGTTATATATTTTATTGTCCATCTCATAGCACTAGCATTATGGAATTAAGAAATCCAAAGTTTCTTGAAAATGACTTGAATAGTGGGAGTGATCAAACCAAGAACATAGTTTATGAGAAGGATCATTCAGAATCTCAACCTTCCACCCCAAGTGATAGATTGGTTATTGTTCATAGCACTCCTCAAGTAAAAACTGGTGTCAAACAACCAATTGTTGAAGTTCCACAAGCTGTTGACGACATTCCAGTAGATCAGGTAGTTCAAGAGTTTCCAAGAACTTTTGAACAACGAGTTGAACCACATACTTCTCAGGAAGATGGTGGTGCAACATTAAAAAGATCTACTAGACCAAAGAGATCAACAATTCCTGATGATTATGTTGTGTATCTTCAAGAATCTGACTATAACATTGGAGCCGAAAATGATCTCGAGTCCTTTTCACAAGCCATGAGTTGCAAAGAATCAGAATTATGGTACGATGCCATGAAGGAAGAGATGAATTCTATAAAGAGTAACAAAGTTTGGTATCTTGTTGAGTTGCATAATGGTGCAAAAGCCATTGGATGTAAATGGGTCTTTAAGACAAAGAAAGACTCATTGGACAACATTGAGAGATACAAGGCAAGACTTGTTGCTAAAGGTTTCACTCAGAAAGAAGGAAACGACTACATGGAGACTTTCTCTCATGTATCTAAGAAAGATTCCTTGTGTGTAATTATGGCATTAGTAGCCCATTTCGACTTGGTGTTGCAACAAATGGATGTGAAAATGGTATTTCTCAATGGATATCTAGAGGAGGAGGTTTACATGAAACAATCTGAAGGATTCCCCTCTATTGATGGTGAGAAATTGGTTTGCAGACTCAAGAAATCCTTTTACGGTTTAAAACAAGCATCCCACCAATGGTATTTGAAATTCCATAATGTAATTTCTTCTTTCGGTTTTGTAGAAAACATTATGCATCAATGTATATACCTGAAAGTTAGTGGGAGTAAAATTTGTTTTCTTGTTTTATATGTGGATGGAATTTTACTAGCAACCAATGATAAGGGTTTGTTGCATGAGGTGAAACAATTCCTCTCTAAAAATTTCGATATGAAGGATATGGGTGAGGCATATTATTTCATTGGCATTAAGATCCATAGAGATAGATTTCGAGGCATCTTGGGTCTATCTCAGGAAACCTATATTAATAAAATTTTAGAGATATTTCGGATGAAGGATTGTTCACCAAGTATAGCTCCCATTGTGAAGGGTGATAGGTTCAATTTTAACCAATGCCCAGAGAATGATTTTGAAAGGGAACAAATGAAGAACATTCCATATGCTTCTGCTGTCGGAAGCCTAATGTATGCTTAGGTCTGCACAAGACCCGACATTGCATTTGTTGTGGGAATGTTGGGATGATATTAGAGTAATCCAGGTATAGACCAGTGGAGAGATGCAAAGAAAGTAATGAGGTACCTTCAAGGAACCAAAAACTACATGCTTATGTATAGACGGATGGACTATTTGGAAGTAATAGGCTACTCAGATTCTCACTTTCCTGGATTTGTTGATTCAGGGAAATCAACATTGGGATACACTTTTATGATGGCCGGTGGAGCTGTATCATGTAGGAGTGCCAAGCAAACCTTGATTGCCACTTCCACTATGGAAGCCGAGTTTGTCTCCTGTTTTGAGGCTACTTTATATGGTGTATGGCTTAAGAGTTTCATTTCTGGGCTTAGAATTATGGATTCTATCTCTAGGCCATTGAGAATGTATTGTGACAATTCAGATGCTATTTTTATGGCTAAAAACAACAAAAGTGGGAGTCGAAATAAACACATTGACATTAATTATTTAGCCATAAGGGAACGTGTTAAAGAAAAGAAAGTGGTCATTGAGCACGTCGGCACTGAGTTGATGATCAATGATCCTTTGACTAAGGGCATGCCACCATTTAAATTCAAGGATCATGTAATGAATATGGGACTTGGTTCCATTATGTAGTTTCTCATTGTATGGACAATGTTGTTTTAATGAAATTCTTAATTATTGTGATGTTTTCCTCATATTTGCATGCACCTTAATTTGATTTGAGAGAATTCATCTGTGTAGGACCAAGAATAAACATAAGGTTTATTCATTAAGAAATTGTTGCCACATAAATTATAAAAGAAATAAATACATAGTAATACATGGAAGATAATACTCGTCATAAGAGGATTTATCGCCATGATTCATGTATCTATTACTTAATACAGATTATCAATAGGTTTTAAGATGAGACATTAAGATTGGAAGTATGGACCAAGTGGGAGAATGTAAGATCCTTTAACCGTATTCAACTGTCACAACTCATTCGGAAACCAACCGGAACCGTATTCAACTGCCATAGCTCATTCAAAAACCAACCAGAACTGTATTCAACTGCCACAGCTCATTCAGAAACCAACCGGAACCATATTCAACTACCACAACTCATTCGGAAACCAACAGGATGTAACTGTTTTCTTGTTGGGAGCTTCTGGAATGGTCCATTACTCCATCTAGGGTTCTCTACCTAGATAAGTGGAACAGTTAACACATAGTGAACAGAAGCTTGATGGAAGCTTGGCTATAATGACTTATGTTTGGTCCCCAAGCTTGCTTAATTCAATCAATTCCCTTAAGTCTTACACCATCAATCTGAGTGAGCATAGCTTGGAAGTGCCATACGAAAAGCAAAACTAGTGTGGAACTAGGAAAACTTCTACAACAATTAGTCAAACTCAAGCAACATCAATGACCAAATGTATGATCCATTTGGCATCTAAATTTCAATTCTTTTAAAGAGTTTTTATTCTGCATATTTTAAAATTGAGTTAAAGCTAACATTTACAGTATAAACAATTCATTTGTGCTTGAACATGCAACGTTATTACCGTTATGTAGCTTTTATTGTTAAGCATCATTTTATTTGCAATAATCTCCCATGCAAGTGTGAAGGAAACCATGCCTAGTGTTTTCCCATTGCATGTAGTATGCGTCGTACTACATCATTCAAGTTATTAGAATTCCGTGTACAATAGTAATAGGGAAAAAATCAAGTTTCAATGAAAGTAGTAATTTTAGACTATTGTTGACACCGGAATACCATTTTACAGAGCTCTATTAAACCGAGGGATTTCATGGTATAAAGCGATAAGCATTTTTGCTTGGAGGCCTACTTGTTCAAGAAGGCATGCATAAGCTAAGAGATTCGCCTAAGGAAGATAAGTTAGATGTTACCCTCTTTTATATATTTATTTTTATTTTGCAATGTATTTTTAGTTAAGCTTAGAGAGTGAGTGGAAATTCAAAGGCTTGTAAAGCTATTCATTGGTATTTTTGTTTAGGTTAACCAACCTTGTTTAACATCATAAAATTATTTGGTTTTCTGCAA
>ML779817.1:14467-34045 GCA_009831015.1 Picea engelmannii
TGTGTTCATTGTGGTGATGACTTGTTGATGATATATTGCTGATATATGTTGCTGATATGTGCTCACATCTAACTGGTTATAAATGATAACAATGGGTAATGAATAAATGTTGAATGCTAATTGATGAGTTTTTGTGCAAGAGGACAGTTTTGGGAAAAAGAGCCCCACACTCATTCACCCCCCCTCTAAGTGTGGTAGGTGTGTCCAACAATAGTCCACAATTAGCTACCTCAGAGGATGCATATGATATGCATCATCAGTTTCCAGTTTTGTTGGATAGCTATACATTTATATATTGTCAGATAATTTATTTATGCACTTGTATATTGTGAAACTTCGAGACAAAGTTTAAAAGAAGAGGGGGTGTATGTAACATCCCACTCTTGCACACACCTGATGTGACTTATTCCTTGAGGACACTTGCAAGAAAGTGATCCGGTTCATTATATGATTGTCTGCTTCACTTATGGATTCTGATGATGATATTATGGATTATGATGTTATGTTATGTTATTTATGTATAGACAGGTTCTATTGACCGGTTTATCCTAAGTGTGCAGGACTCTTGATAGATTGAGGATGTCGATGGCATCGATGGACCTCCTTGGACTCTTGATCGAGTCAGGGAGTGGACGGTATATGGTTTGGGTATTTTCGTTTATGCATATGTGATCTATGATCGAGTATATTATGATGTTTTTTATGGATTGTTGACATGTTTCATTGATGGATGTAGGATGGTGATTGATTACTAATCAGACTCACATTAAGAGTAAAGGGGCCATGCATGAAAACCAAAGATATTGAGGGAGATGTGTGGTAGTAACCCTTCCACATCCTACTATCACTCCCGTCATGGCTCAAATTCTATGCTAAAAATTACCTAGTTTGAGAGATCCACAATGTCGTGAGGACAAGTTGAGACAGTTGCTCATGAATATTCTAAAGGGTGTGCAATAAGGAAGACTCCTTATTCCTTAGAGGCCCTTAGTCTCTCATAAGGTCGCCTGATGGAGTATTGACTCCAAGGGTTAGACAACTACCAAAATCAGTCAAAGGCGAGTGACACCCTTGGAGCATGTAGTGTGCCTTGAAGGTCACATCGCATAAATGAAACACAAATGAAGGTGAGTGGCACCCTTGGAGCACGTCGTGCATCTTGAAGTGCACGTCGCAATTTTTAACATTAGTGAGTCAATGAACCTAGGTGCCTAGAAAACAATATTTTTGGTAACTTGGTCATCCTCAAAATAAAAATGTTGTATGAGTAAAGTTATTAATTATAAAATTCCCTTAAAACTACTAAGCCTAGTTGAATTTAAAGCCTAGGTCTAAATAGGGTATGAAAACTAAAAACTAATTAATAAATTAATAAATGGGGGATGGAGAAAAATCAAATTAAGAATTTAAAGGAGAAATAATTTATCTAATAATTATTTATTGCTTATGTGCAATGACATGCTAAATTGGAACTTAGACAAAAAGGGGAAATTAAATGCAAAAGGAAATGTGGAACATAGAAAGGAATCTAGTCTAGAGAACTTTCCTAAATAAAATTCAACTAAGCTTTAAGAAATACGTCAGCCATTAAAGAAAATTGAGGGAATACAGGGACATGAAGGAGTGTTTTTAGGATTGTTTTTAGGTAGGTGAGGAAAATTGGCAATTAATTTAATCAATTAAATGAATTTATCGTGCAACTAATGGATTGGGTGACAAGTGCACGAGAGAGATTCTTTCCTAATTAAAATTTAATAAAATTAATTTAACGTGAAATTGGAAAGTGGTCACTAACAAAAATATATAAAAGGAATGGCAGAGAAGAGGAATGGATCATGATTGTTATGAATAAGGTTATGTTGCTGAAAATTATTTGACTGATTTTTCTTGTGGGAGTTGGGATACCCATCTCGGATAGAGAGTGGTAGATCGACCTTGCGAGGTGAGCTGGGTGCTATATTATTTTTTGGTTTTGGTTGTGCATGACCCCTTTGTGGCTACGGGGGTTGAGGGGGAAGAAGAGTACCCCTAGTGTTGGCTGGGAGGAACTGGTGAAGTCACAAAGGTTAGCAAGTGGACAGAGAAAGGGAACGCCATGCGCCATGGTGATCATCAAGCACATCTTCGACAGTTACAGTATTTTCTTTTATTGATCACCGAATATGTAAAAGAATATATTATAGTTAGAGGAAGAATCTGTTGTAACCTTATTGTAATTCCTGATATCAAATTTGCAAGTTTAATTAATGATAGTGTCGCCTAGTAGGCGAAAATTTTCTAGCGCTACTACCATTCTAGTTTAGCTAAGTATGGAATTTGTATTTGTTGTTGTTTCCTTAACACAACCCAATGGAGGTATGCTTGAAACACAACTAGTAGTTTGTACCTAAATTTCCAACTGTCTTGGTTGCCACCATTGAATGAAATTCCATAGTTTTAAACTTATTTATCCTTTTCAATGGCCTTTGAGGTAGGGGAATGGTTCATAAATTTTAGATTGAGACAATGTTTGGCTATGTTGGGGTGGGGGATTTTCGCAGATCATCTCTAGTTGCTTCGCCTTAAGAGCTAAGGGTTTTAGTGCAAGAACCTATCCATTAGTCTCCCTAAATCCACACGCCCAAAACCGATTTCCACATGCAATGAGAAATTTGGAATCAATGATGCAACAGTAAACTCTGCCCAATAAATAACATTGCTATGGTTAATGAGATTCTAATTTTGAGTCTTTCTTGTTGTGTTTTCATTGGAATGTTGGGTAATTGACTCAACTCAGGGGATGCCTTATATTTGGATAGATAATTGATCAGATAATTCACAGTCGCCCAACTTAGCCCCCAGTCGAACGATGCTCCTATCTCAGAACTGGTCTTGTTTTTCTCCAATCGTTACGACCCCCTTCTCCCCACATCTTAGCTCATGGGCTTGGTTCATGTGTGCTTGTCTTGGGATTTTGTTTTGTTTGGTGGGGGATCTAGGTGCAGGTTCCTGAACTCCATAGGAAGAAGGGCATGTGATCTACGCACTTATCCAACATGAAACCCCATTTCATTTCATGAACAACAATTCCTCCATCCTTACGTTTTCTCATGAGTTAGCTCTCATGGGATTTTCCTCGAACCTGACCATGAGATGCTCCGCGTGTTGAGCAAGCTACCACCTCCGATATTTCAGTTGTAACTCTTGAAACCGATATTTTGGCTCGAGCATGGTATTCCAGTGACCAAACAATGGTGTACACATACTTTACCTGAGTTCGTTGTTCCGAAGCATGGAACCCATGCATTGGAATGTAGATTTGGTGCCATACTCTTCTCCCTCTGATTCACATCTATAGTCAACCAGATGAGGGGAGACTACACGTGCAGTGTATGATTGATGCTAGGTAAGTTTGTTCAGGAGCATTGAGGTTGGTGAGGGCTCTATAGGTCTACCTCGGCCTTGTTAATTCAACACTTCCATTACATGGTTGGAATTTACTCAACTCCATATAACAAAGTCTGTGTGTGAGTAAATCACAGATTTACCTCTTGAAGTGCTCAACATTTTTCCCCTTCAGGATTCTGTGTTTGTAGGTAGCCTCTATGGATTCTTAACATCTTTGCACCTTATCACTTGCCCAACGTATTTTCCAACCAACCAAAGCTTATGCGTTGTTTGAAATCACTCCTTGTTCCCTTCCCCTCGTGATTGATGGTTGAACCCTCTGTTATGGAAAGTTTTGAAGTTAAAAATATATGGTGGTTAATTGTATAAAAAAAATATATTAGTTTATGAAAGTTTTTTATGCAAATTAAAAAGGTGTTGTGCTTATTTTATATATAAAGGATATCTCAGTTCAACTTTCCTTGAAACTAATTTTATGACTTTAACTTATTTCCAGATGTAAATGGTAGTAGCCATTAACGTTGGTCTCAATTGAAGTATTAACAATCTTAAGGATTATTGGCTAAAAAATTTAAGTGAGAATTTTTGCACAATAATTGGCATTGATTATAATACTCATTATGCCCTTGCTTGAAGTCAATTCCTAACTTAGGAATGTTATGCGAATAATATTTTTAATTCTTCATGAACCTCACTATTCAAATCACAAAATTGAATTACTTATTAGGAAATTTGAAGATCAATATAATATACCAAACTGAAATTCAACTTGCTGAGATGAACATCCAAACCATATAGTAATTAGGATAACGGGATCTAACCGCAACATCAATTTTGGGATTCGCATGTTGAAGGCATAACTCTCCTTACCTACGCTTAGGACATATCTCTATCATGAAATTGAATAGTTAAGCTACATGAGGTTAGATTGAAATTCTGCACTTGATTTATTACTTTGTATGTATTATCCCCTTTCTCATTGTCCTTAATTATTGATGGAAGAAGAGACTAAGTTTAGCATTTATTCTATTATGCACAGATGGAAAAGTAATGAAAGAAATGGTTGTTCTAGACGACAGATTTCTCGCGTGCATAAATATCTAATGTTTAATAAAATTTTGGTGCACCTTAGTCTTTTGAGCAGATGGATAAGTAATGAAGGAAGGGTGTACTATATGATAGCGTTCTTTCATGCATTAATTTACGATGTAACGAGAGTGCTTGATGTGGACATTAGACATCTTCCACGAAATAAATTATCTCTTTGATGTATGTTGATTTAACACTTTTAACTCGCACAATTAAATTTGTTAATGTGTGATGGATAAATAACTAGTTTCTATTGCGCCAATGAATTATGATGTGCCTGATTGAATTAGAACTTGGATACTTGTGCACCTTTAAATATTATTGAAGAATGATTTATTATTAATTGTACTCTCTCGCGCCTTGTGAAATCAAGACGTTATCTCTTGCATCTTGAATTGTTGATGTGTAGATGAAGTATTAATGTTTGGCGTATGATGATTAGGCATTATAGCTCTTATGTCAGTTAAGATTTAGATGATTACCTTTGCGCCATGGATTATGTTGTGATAAATAAATAATATTATTGGCACGCTTGAATATTGATGATGTATGATTAGTTATGTGATTGGATTTCCCTTGTGCGAAGAAAATAAAGTTAAAATTTACTCGAGTGCTATGGGTTATGTGGATACATGTTTAATTTTTTACTCTTACGTGATATAATAAATTTGATTACATTGTGCATTATCTTATGTCTATGTATGATGGTTTAGTCATTAAATTATCTTTCGCCTTGGAAATTTATATGATATATGATTGGTTAAAAGAAAACTATTACGCCTTTGATTATCGTTGATGTTGTTGATTTAGCTAGTTGGTTTTTGGACTTGATTGTGTTAGTGGGATGTAGACACCTCTTTGTTCCTCAGATCAGTCACCAGCCATGAGACCTTAAATGGTAAAAATCAATTCGAACCTACTCTTGAGCGTTGCTTATGTGTCTTGGAGGTCATAACCTTGCAAGGTAGGTTGGACAGGTAGTATATTGTGTGATTCTTGTGATTATATTTATGATCCTTAGGATTCATTATGTTATCTCATGTTATATTGATGTTATCTGATTATTATCCTTATGATATGAATTGAGTGATTTATGGTTTGTGTTGTTTATGTGTCGTTATTAATTGTAGAATGCAATGATGTTGTACTGTTGTTAATTAATGTATTAATGCATTGATATGTGTGTCATGGTTCATGGTGATAATGTGTTTCCATTGTGTCATGATTGATTGTTAGTGCTTTAATATTGTTTCGTTAATATATGTGAATGATGCGTTGATGATGTTGCTATTAATTGTGATGTTTTAAATTCCTAACGCAAAAAAAAAAATACTTGTTGCATGTCACTTTTGTTGTCGTAATGGAGGGGATGTTACATATGGTATGAGAGCAGGTTCAACCTTGCAATTGTGGATAGTCATGCCTTCCAATGAATTAAAACCTTGACTAATACTTAGCGCTAATTAAAATTTTAACATGTCCATGCGGTAATCATGGTTAAAGGATGCCGTAGAGATTCATATGTGGTGATGGGGAAGGAGGTGGGACGCCTCCAGAAGTGCCCACACCCTAGGAATCTAACACCTAAGGGGAAGAAAAAGACCTTGTGCAGGAGCCAATTTCTATAAGGGATGTGTATGGTCTGACAAGGTCCTTCCACAGAAATTTCAGAGGCCTTGACTAACTGTCTGTACTAAGATGAGGCCATGGCATATATACCCCTAAGGGTCCAAAATGTGCCCCAACTTGTACTAGTAGAATTCACGGAGAACTCGAGAAGATTAAGTTCCTGAGTTCATGAGTGCCACGAAAGGCTCAGTCGTCGAGCCATGGTTGGAGAACAAGGAGATGTGCTTCACACTTTGCGTTTATGACCTCCAACATGAAGGTCCATATGAAGGTCTTCAACTAAAGGAGAGTGGTCTTCTATGGTGGAAGACGCTCCTACTTCAGTTAAACATGGTTGTCGAGACAAGCTCTGTTATGGGAACGGTTCTGGGAGAAGTAATTGTCATAAGAATTCATTGAGCACCATCTCGACTATTTCAACGCCTTACAACAGGGTGGTCATATGGTGCCGGATTATGAGACAAGATTTATGGATCTACTTCGATATGCCCCACATTTGAACATGGGGACATTGTAGGTAAGCAAGTTCATGTTCGGCCTGAAATCCAACTTTCATGCGAAGGTGAGGATCTAAATGCCATAGACGTTGAACGAAGCAATCCAGTAGGCCTCATAGCTGAGGAATAATTGACCATAGGAGTCAGGGTAGGACTCCTACAAGACTGTCTGAACTAACAACATCTGGTGCATAGAAGCATTAGATGATAACCAGACAAGACATCTTGGTATGAATATATGTCTATAGAACCCTTGTTCATGACACCATGATGATGAGTTCCTCAGTAGAAGAACCCCTACAAGGGAACTCCACCAATAGCCACAGTTAGTCTTATCAGTAGAACAAACTAGGATCTTAGGTTGGTAGGCCAACGCCTTCTATTTCAGGGCCAAGAGACTAGACCGAAGATGGGAACTAGACACATTGAGAGCCACATGACCAATTAAGATTGTCGAGTTGAAAAGGACAGAGAGGTCAGGTCAACAAGACCCACTACCGTTGTGGAGATGGGAAAGTCCCACAGGATTCACGCAGCAATGACTAACTGCTAGACCGAGCACCAGTCCACTGTGCTAGAAACGTTAGGCACAATCGCCAACCAAACTTTTGGTTTTGGATAGAACTAGGTACTACATAAGCGCTTTCACAATGATGCAATTTATATTCATTCTCAGTGCGAAACGACTAGGGCATAACAAAAGGACTAGAAGGACCTTCCCGTGGCACGAGTACTGCAAACGTGTTTTAAAACAATTACCCAAATTGTCGCCTGCGAGAGAGTTGGAGTTTAAAATAAACTCGAAACTTTGAACATAATTGATAACGAGAACGCCTTATCGGATGTTGACCCCTCAGTTATAGGAGTTGAAAATGAAACTGAAGGAATTTTCGAACCTAGGACTTATATGTCCAAGTGTGTCTCCTTGGGGTGCTCCTGTTATTTTCACATGGAAGAAGGATCAGTCATGGATACTCTGCTTGACTACCGTCAAGTATTCATTAATGAAATATTGATATATTATAGGAGGATAGAAGAACTAGATGAACAATGTGCTTGGTAATATAGTGTTTACGAGAGAAAAAATCTCAGGGACTGTCAAAATGCTCTTTTATCAATAAAAGATTCATCAATTGGGGCATGTTATCTCCGACGAAGGTATCGTCGTGGAGCCAACGTAGGTACAGGATATTAGGGAATGGCCTGCACCGGCGAACATACTAGAAGTACATAGTTTCATGGGTTTATCTAGATATTATCGATGATTCATCAAAGGTTTTTGAATATAGCAAATCTGACCATGAAAATCTAGAAGAAAAACAAGAATTTGTATGGACCAAGAATGCGCAGAAGAATCTCAAAGGCTCAAGGAGCGGTTGACGACAACGCTGATAAAAAAAAAAATTCCCCAACAGGGATGAGGACTTCCTGGTATGCGCAGACACATACGATGAAGGGTTAGGTTGAATCTTGATGCAAGGTGATCGAATGATCATTTACGTCTCAAGGAAATTAAGAAGGCATGACGAGAACTACACGGCGCATGATTTGGAGTTATTGACCATTGTGTATTCCTTGAGAGTGTGGAGACACTACCTGATTGGATTAAAATTCAAACTAAAAATGGACCACTGTGGTTTGGAACACATTTTACGCAAAGTGACTTGAACGCGCGACAAAGGTGTTGGTCAGAACTGCTTAGAAAGTATGATTTTGAGATTACCTACATAAAAGGAACAATGAACAAAGTGGCATATGTATTGAGTTGGAGACC
The DNA here is from genome assembly GCA_009831015.1 of Picea engelmannii. NCBI lineage: Eukaryota > Viridiplantae > Streptophyta > Pinopsida > Pinales > Pinaceae > Picea > Picea engelmannii. The sequence goes on from ML779817.1 coordinate 22,844, forward strand.
ATGCATATTTTTGGTGATACCTCATTAGACGAATCTTTGTGAAAGGATTCTAACTTTACAGGGCGACAATGACTAGTATAAAGAGGTTAAGGAAGTTATTGGATGAGACACCATGTTTGTACCAAACGTTCATGCATTTAGTATGGACAATGATGGATAATGAGATATAATAACCAGATTTGTGTATCGCCTTATGACAAGTTGAAAATTTTAATCTTAAACGAATCTCATAGAGTAGTGTACATGGCTCATATTGGAGTCACTAAGATGAGGGAAGACCTTAATCCCTCATTCTTCTGGTAGGGATGAAGGCAACCATAGTTAACTACATGGAAAGGTTTCTAGAATGTCAACAAGTAAATGATGAACATAGACATCCGACTGGATTACTACAACCACACATTTTTCCATAATATTAAATGGAGGCCATTTCGATGGACTTCAGTGTGGGATTCTCGCCGATGGCAAGGAGGCACGACTCAATTTCCGTAATAGTTTACTGTTAGCTCTTGTGTGTCTCTACTTTACTATTTAGGATTATTTATGGGTTATTTTGATCCTACCTTACTATCATAGATTGACCCATTTCAGATTTAATAAGCTCCCAACAAAATCCCTCTAAAGCTATCGACCCCTCTGGAAGACCAGAAGGAAACACATCACAAAGAGTGTACTATGCAGTCTCACCCGAGATAGCTCTATGGGTGGATGCAATACTCAGGTGTTTGCAACCCAGGAATGAGTGGATATATGTGGTTGTATCTTGTAATATTTACTTATTCAGTATAACATCTTATTATAGCAGTCATTCGATTCATGCATGTGAAATAACATATCTATCTAGTTACTTCATTCATATAACATTCTCCATTTAACAACAATAAAGACACAGACATTCATTCACATAACATAGGTTTTATCGTGGTTCACCCCCTCCTGTGATACGTACAAAAATATATGGCTCTCAAGATATTTATTATAGTTCAGTAACAGGTCACGTCACGCGTGTTACAATCTTAGATCTTACACTCTCCAATTGACTCCTTGATCCTTGTGAGGATGAATAGATTGCACTAGGATCCTCATCCTCCGATCTAACCCTCGGTATCGAGTCACTCACTACTTCCCTAGCTCACCATATACTAACTCATACAATTATTACAACTCTCTCTTCCTCGGTCAGCTCCCCTCCTCTTCCTCTAAGTACTACCTATTTATATTCTTGGCTCATCAACCATTACAATACATTACAAAAACTCTAAACCTAGCATCGTTAGCTCTTCCTTGCATGTGCCCCTTGCTTGCTTCCCTTACACGTGGTGCTTTTCCTTCCAACTATCCTTTTCTCCTTTCATGCTTCTCTTCCCAAAAGTAGCCTTTTCTCCTGACTAGGCTTGCATCCAACATTGATACTCTGACGAAGAGTGTATATTTTATTCTTGTGCACTCGACATATCAGACACCTGACATAGATGGAATGTTTTCAACACGACTATGAGACTTCCTGGCATGCCAAAAAGAATCATATACGATGGGGGAATTGGTGTTTGCAAGACAATTTTGGACTAATTCCCAGGAGGCCCTGGGAACACCACTGAACTTTACTACAACATGTGACCCTGAGATAGACAATTTAATCGAAGGAAAAAACAAATTTTGGAGGTTATGTTACGTATGTATTTGTTTGACCAACATAACTATTGGGAATAGTTCTTGTCATTGGCCGTCTTTGTGTGCAACAACAGCCATAAAGGTATTGTTAAGATGGCACCGTTGAGTTTTTCTACGAGCGACCGTGTCAAATGCCTTTGCGCTAGGATTGAATCGAGGATGGGGTGTTGGTAGAACTAGAAGCGATCCAAGAATTGGAAGAATAAATACAAACAATAAGAAAAAAGGATGAAAGAAACACAAGATTGGCGAAAGGGTTTCTCCGATGCACATCGCATTCACCATAATTATGAATTGGACTTACCAGCTAGTATTGCCTCATTCTTGAGGTGTTGCAAGATATTTTCTTGTATCTGTTTGCGACATAATATTAGTGATCCTACACATGTGATTGACTTGATTTATTTACGGCTGTCGAACGACGGTGCTCACACGACAGAGAAAATCCGCATTATGGACCATCACATTTTGATGGCTACGACGTCGAACAATTGATCAGGTCAAGGTCTAGTGGGACAATTATAGTTCACACTCAGCTACCTGGGAGGAAGCATATGCTATGCGTCAGTAGTTTCCATTTTTATTGGATACCTCGACATTAAGATATTGTCAGATAATTTATTTCTGTACTTGTATATTGTGAAACTTCGGGACAAAGTTTAAAACAAGAGGGGGTGTATGTAACAGCCTGCTCTTGCATGCACCTGATGTTACTTATTCCTTGAGTACACTTGCGTGCAAGTGATTCAATTCATTATATGATTATCTACTTTGCTTATGGATTATGATGATGAGATTGTCGATTATGATTTTATGTTATCTTATGTTATTTATGTATAGACAAGTGTTATTGACTAGTTTCTCCTGAGTGTTTAGGACTCTTGACAGATTGAGGATGTTGATGGCATTGATGAACCTCCTTGGACTCCAGATCGAGTCATGGAGTGGATTGTATATGGTTTGGGTATTTATGTTTATGCATATGTGATCTATGATCAGGTATATTATGATGTTGTTTATGGATTGTTGACATGTTTTGTTGATGGATGCATGCTGGCGATTTCTTGCTAATAAGACTCACATTAGGATTAAAGGGGCCATGCATGACAACAAGAGATATTGAGGGAGAGGTGTGACAACAACCCTACCATAGCCTACTAGCACTCTCATTGTGGTTCGAATTGTAGGTTAATGATTACCTAGTTCGAGAGATCCACGATTCCATGAGGGCATACTAATACAGTCGCTCATGAAGAATCTAAGGGGTGCATAATAACACAGGGTCCTTATTCCTTATAGGCCCTTAGTCTCCCTCAATGAATCTTGATGGAGTATTGACTCCAAGGGTTGGACAACTACCAAAATCAGTCAAAGGTGAGTGGAACCCTTGGAGCATGTAATGCATATTGAAGGGAACATCGCATAAATGAAACACGAATGAAGGCGAGTGGCACCCTTGGAGAACGTAGTGTGTCTTGAAGGGCACATCAAGATTTTTAACACTAGTGATTCAATGAACCTAGGTGCCTAGAAACAAATATTTTATTTGACGTGATCAAACTTAAAATAAAAATGTTGTATGAGCAAAGTTATTAATTATAAAATTCCCTTAAAAATGGTAAGTCTAGTTGAATTTAAACCCTAGGTCTAAACATGGTATGAGGACTAAAAATTAATTAATCAATTACTAAATGGGAGATGGAGAAAAATCAAATTAAGAATTTAAAGGAGAAATAATTTATCTAAGAATCAATTATTGTTTATGTGCAAAGACATGCTAAATTGGAACTTAGAAAAAAGGCGAAATTAAATGCAAAAAGGAATGTGGAACATAGAAAGGAATCTATTCTATAGAAATTTCCTAAATAAAACTCAACTAAGATTTAAGACAGGCGTCAATCATTAAAGGAAATTGATGGAATAAAGGGAGAACAAGGAGCGTTTTTAGGAATGATTTTAGGTGGGTGAGAGAAATTGGAAATTAATTTAATTAATTAAATGAATTTCTGGTGCAACTAAGGGATTGGGTGACAAGTGTACAGGGGAGATTTTTTCCTAATTAAAATTTAATAAAAATAATTTAATGTGCAATTAGAAAGTGCTCACTAAGAGAACTCTATAAAAGTAATGGAAGAGAAGAGGAATGGATCACAACTGGTATGCGTAAGGTTATGCTTCCAGAAATTCTTTGATTGGTTTTTCTTGTGGGAGTTGGGATACCTATCTTGAATAGAGAGTGGTAGATTGACCTTGCGAGGTGAGATGGGTGATAGATTATTTTTTGGTTTTGGTTGTGTGTGGCCCCTTTGCATCTCAGGGGGCTAAGAGGGGAGAAAAGTATGCCTAGTGTTGGCTAGGAGGTACGGGTGAATTCACAAAGGTTAGCAAGCAGACGAAGAAAGGGAACACTAGGTGCCAGGGTCATCATCAAACACATCTTTGACATTTACGGTATATTATTTTATTGATCATTGAATTTGAAATAGACTAGATTATAGTTAGATGAAGAATATGTTGTAACCTTATTGTAATTCCTAATATCAAATTTGCAAGTTTAATTAATGATAGTGTCGCCTGGTAGGCGAAATTTTTCTAGCACTACTACCATTCCAGATCAGCTAAGTATGTAATTTGTATTCATTATTTTTTCCTTAACACAACCCGGTGGAGGTCTTCTTGAACCACAAATAGTAGTTTGTACCTGGATTTCCAATTGTCCCAGCTACCGCCATTGAATGGAATTCCAGGGTTTTAAACTTATTTATCCTTGTCAATGGCCTTTGAGGTAGGGGAATGGTTCAAAAATTTTAGATCGAGACAATGTCTGGCTATGTTGGGGTGGGCAATTTTCGCAGAGCATCTCTGTTTGCTTCACCTTAAGAGTTGAGGGTTTTAGCACAAGAACACATCGCTTGGTTTCCCTAAATCCATAAGCCCAAAACTAATTTCGGCCTACATCGAGAACCTTGGAATCACTAATGCAATATTAAACTTTGCCCAATAAATAACGTTGCTACAATTAACAAGATTCTAAGTTTGATTCGTTCCCATTGTGAGTCCATTGGAATGTTTGGTAATTGCATTGGTTCAGGGGATGCCTTATATCTGGATAGATAGGCCATCAAAGAATGCACAGTCGTCGAACTTAGCCTCCATTCGAAAGGTGCTTCTATCTCATAACCGGTCCCGTTTTTCCCCAATCCTTACGACCCCCTTCTCCTCCCATCTTAGCTCGAGGGATCAGTTCCTGTGCATCTATCTTGAGATTTTGTTTTGTCTGGTAGGGGATCTGGGCACGGGTTCTTGGACTCCATAGGAAGAAGGGCCTATGCTCTGCATTTTGATCCACCATGAAACCCCCTTTCATTTTGTGAACAATAGTTCCTCCATCCTTGTGTTTCCTCACGAGTTATCTCTCATGGGATTTTCATCGAACCCGAACACAATATGCTCAGCGTGCTAAGCAAGCTACCACCTCTGATATTTCAGTTGTAAGTCTCGAAACCAAGATTCTAGTTCGAGTGTTGTATTCTAAAGACCAAACAATGGTTTACACATACCCTTACCCAAGTTCATTGTTCTAAAGTGTGGAACCCATGCATTGGGTTGCAGATTCGGTGCCATACTCTTCTCCCTCTGATTCACATCTATATTCAACTAGATAAGGGGATATTGCATTGCCAGGTAAGGTTAGTCAGGAAAATTCGGGTTTGTGAGAGCCTTTGTAGGTCTATATCGACCTTGTTAATTCGACACTTCCATTACCTGGTTGGAATTTACTCAAATCCGTATAATGAAGTCTACGGGTGAGTAAATCATAGATTTACCTCTTGAACTTCTCAATGTTTTTCCCCTTCAGGAGTCTGTGTTTGCAAGTAACCTCTACGGATTCTTAACATATTTGCGCCTTATCACTTTCCCATCGGATTTTACAACCAACCAAAGCTTATGCACTATTTGAAATCACTCCTTGTGCCCTTCCCATAGAAATCGATGGTTGAACCATGTGTTATGGAAAGTTTTGAAGTTAAAAAGATATGGTGGTTAATTGTATAAAAAAATTATATCAGTTTACGAAAGGATTTTATGAAAATTAAAAAGGCATTGTGCTTATTTTATATATAAAGGATATCTCAGTTCTACTTTCCTTGCAACTACTTTTATGACTTTAACTTATTTCCAGATGTAAATGGAAGTAGCCATTATCGTTGGCCTCAATTGAAGTATTAACAATCTTAAGGATTAGATTTTTTGCACAATAACTGACATTCATTATAATACTCATTGTACGCTTGCTTGAATTCAATTCCTAACTTAGGAATGTTATGTGAATAATCTTTTTAATTCTTCTTGAACCTCACTATTCGAATCACAAAATTGAATTACTTATTAGGAAATTTGAAGATCAATATAATATACCAAGATGAAATTCAACTTGTTGAGATGAAAATCCCAACCATATAGTAATTAGGATAATAGGATCTAACTAGAACATCAATTTTGGGATTTGCATGTTGAAGGCATAGATATCCTTACCTAAGCTTAGGAGATATCTCTATCATGAAATTGAATAGTTAAGCGACATGAGGTTAGATTGAAATTATGCGCTTGATTCATTACTCCGTATGTATTATCCCCTTTCTCATTGTCCTTAATTATTGATGGAAGAAGTGACTAAGTTTAGCATTTATTCTATTATGCACAGATGGAAAAGCAATGAAATAAATGGTTGTTCTAAACGATAGATTTCTCGCGCGCATAAATATCTAATGTTGAATAAATTTTTGATGGAACTTAGTATTTTGCGCAGATGGAAAAGTAATGAAGGAAGGGTGTACAAGAACATAGCCTTATTGTGCAAATTAAACTACGATGTAACAAGAGTGCTTGATGTAGACATTAGACATCTTGCATGAAATAAATTATCTTTGTGATGTATGTTGTTTTAACACATTTTACTTGCGCCATTAAATTTGTTAATGTGTGATGGATTAATAAGTAGTTTCTATTGCCCCGGATGGGGTGATATGCATCACTCAAGTGCCATGTCCCACAGGGCCAAGCCAGGGCATAAATAAGGATGGCTAGCTCCCATCCCCTCAACATCAAGAATGGGAGCTAGCCATAACTGCAAGGCAGCAGCCATGGGAATTTTCCCTCACGTGAATAGCCAGGTGGCTATCGAATTCAATGTTAGGTTGGCATTAATGGAAGTCGCCTCATCACACCTACTAGTTATTATCCGCCAATACATCTACCTTCCTCATTTTGTTTTTGACTTGCACTAGGCTCACAATCTAGAGCTTGGGAGAAACCATTGTTGCATCCACTATAATTTCGCCAATAGCTTCATCCTCTTGATGCCTTGGGAGCATGGAAATATGTGTCGTGGCCAAGCCTAGTACACCATGGATGCAAGGCAGAAACAGCTGCAAGAACTTGAGAGGGTTCTCTCAATTGATCGCACCCAGAGAGCTCATCTTTCTCGCAAAGATGGTAGGGAAAGGATGGCTTGGTCACCTCCAATAGGTTTTGTGGAGAAAGTCATCCTGGAAGAGGCCATCCAGCTCCCTCCAGAGGACATGCTCTTCACGGTGCTAGAAAATTGGAAACCTCCATCTAGCCTCCCTGGGGATGAAACTCGAGTAGGTATAGTGGTTCACCATAGTGTAAGCACCATGACCTCACCAATGGAGGATTTCCCAGTCTATTACATTAAGGAGGAAATTCAGGAAGGGTGCCTCCAAATGGCCTAGAATGACATACTCTCAGAGGGTCTTTCTACACTCATAGTCTCAGAGCACGAACCTGGGACCATAGGGACAGGAGCAGAGGGAGGGGTTGAGGAGAGGAGCGCGACAACTAGACACCAAGAGGGCGTGAAGAATGGAACGTTGGCTACAACAAACTAGGTAGAGGATGGGCGCACATCAAAGGAGGGTGGTGCGGTCCTCGTGCCACCTCCTATTCCAACACCCTTAGATCAATGACATGTCCCTCTGCCCTTCTTCCACCTGGAACATATTGATTTGGTGTTCTATTTGAGGCGCCAGATGGTAGACCAAGCCTATTGTGGCACACTCATGATCCAATGCATAGACATGCTCTATGAGCCTTTTTCCAACATGCCAGCAAAGAAAATATGTCCGACGTGCACGAGATTCTATACATTTCCAGCTCGGAATGAGATTCCCAGTGAAGACCTCGACAATGAAGACCTCAAAGGGTAATAGAGTGGCTACATTTTCCTTCTGGTTTTATTTAGTTTCTCATCTCCGGTTGAGGTTTATGTCTATTAAAACTCTTATTTTATGTTTATTTTCTTTTCAATTTTAGTTGTCATGGAAAATTCTACAGATTATAGACCGCCACTTGTCCTGGTTTCTTCCAGGAAAGGTAGATGGCGGTCTACCTCTTTTCACATGGTTATCCAAGGCTTCCATCTATTTTGGTTTCCGCTTTTTGGCAGAACATCTGGCAGCCCAAGGACATATGTATATTTTTTCTATGATATAGTATAAAGGATCCACTCTCTTTTTTACTTAAAACAAAACCAACTAGTTTCTATTGCGCTAATGAATTATGATGTTCCTGATTGAATTAGAACATGGATACTTGTGCACCTTTAAATATTATTGAAGAATGATTGATTATTAACTGTACTCTCTTGTGCCTTGTGAAATCAAGACATTATCTCTTGCATCTTGAACTGTTGATGTGTAGACGAAGGATTAATGTTTGACGTATGATTGATTAGGCATTATAGCTCTTGTGCTAGTTAAGATTTAGATGATTACCTTTGCGCCATGGATTATGTTGTGATAAACAAATAAGATTATTGGTGCACTTGAATATTGATGATGTATGATTGTATTTCCCTTGCGAGATGAAAATAAAGTTGACATTTACTCGAGCGCTATGGGTTATGTGGATGCATGTTTATTTGTTTACTCTTGTGTGATAAAATAAATTTGATTACATTGTGCCTTATCTTATGTCTCTGGATGATGGTTTAGTCATTAAATTCTCTTGCACCTTGGAAATTTATATGATGTATCATTGGTTAAAATAAAACTATTGCGCCTTCTATTATCGTTGATGTTGTGGATTTAGATATTTGGTTTTTGGACATGATTGTGTTAGTGGGATGTAGACACCTCCTTTTTCCTTAGAAAAATCCCCATCCCTGAGACCTTAAGTGGTTAAAATCAATTGTAACCTGGGCTTGAGCGTTTCTTATGTGTTCTGGAGGTCCTAACCTTGCAAGGTAGGTTGGATGGGTAGTATATTGTGTGATTATTGTGATTAACTTTATGATCCTTAGGATTTGTTATGTTATCTCTTGTTATCTGATGATTATCCTTATGAGATGAATTGAGCAATTTATGATTCATGTTTTTTACTCGTCGTTATTAATTGTAGAATGCAATGATGTTGGATTTTTGTTAATTAATGTGTTTATGTGTCGATATGTATGTCGTGGTTCATGGTGATGATGGGTCAGCATTGTGTTGTGATTGATTTTTAATTCTTTAATAGTATTTCGTTAATATATGTGAATGATGTGTTGATGATGTTCCTATTAATTTTGATGTGTTAACTTCCTAATGCAATTGTTTTTACCTGTTGTACGTCTCTTTTGTTGTCATAGCAGTGGCACCGTTACATATACTTTATGCACACCTCGATTACAAAGAGTCAACCAGACACATTGAAAGGTAACAAGAATGGTTTCCCATGGAACTGAAATAGTTTCAAAATTTCCTTTCTTAGTGAGAAAGGATGCAACCTCTAGTGACAACCTCAATGTAGTAGGACCATTTTGAAAGAACACATGAAATAATTTTGGAGCACGTCAAAATTGTATTTGGATTTATTTCTCCACAAATCTAGGTACCAGACAAAGTTTGTTCCACATTAAAATCAACATTCCTTTCCCTGTGCAAGTATTCAAATATGTGGTAGTAAGAAATAACATAGACCAAATAAGAAGTCATTTTTTTTTTTTTTTCTGTTCTAGGGCCACCTAGATAAAACGATATCTCATTTGAAATGATTCAGGCCCAGTCAATCATGGCATATTCATGAAAAACAAAGTGAATAATGCAAACAATTTATTTCATCATATAGGTTGTGGACTCTAGTCCAATTATTTAAGAAAAAATCTGGTTGAACTCTTTGTATGGGTATTTCAGAGAACTTGCCTCGACCCGAGAGGAATTACAATCAAATATTGGGTTGATGACATAATTCTTGAGGAGATATGATCCTCCTTGGTTTTCCTTGATAATATCATATGCTTCCTAATTATTAAACAAAATAATAGGCTTTAGAAGTAGAAGAGATCTCTTGAATACCGAGGGGGAAAAGGATATTTCCGAATTCCCCTGGATTTGAATAATTCTTCTTCCTATGTCAAACTTATCTATGCACCAAAGTACCCATTATTTTAAGTCTTCCACCTCGGGAACACACCTGACCAATGTTATGCTTGAACTCCACACATTCTTTAACTCCTTATCTACATGGGAAAGAGCCAAATACTACATATAGGATTGAAACCATTGGAATTGAAAATATGTTCTCCCAAGATTGTTAAGTGTGTCTCCACAATACAAGTCTTTTCTTTTACTTTACATGTCTATACATTAATTTCCCTTTTTATGAATAGGTGTCTCTCCTGTCCATATAACCTTTTTAAAGAATTGAATTTTAATCATTTATTAAATTTACCATGTATTGACTTGATTATCAACTTCTATATCTCTTATTTCAAAGTTTCTAGCTTGTATTATCATAATTTGAATTTATTACAAATATTTTACGAAATATTTTCCACTTAATAACAATATTTAGGTTCACATAAGTTGTGTATGAAATGGTGGAGGGGAATTAAATGAAATTGGGAACGGTGATGTGATGTCAAGAAACATGAAAAATGGTTAAGTATGGAAGTGCAAAATGGGAAATGGAAAGTGCAATATGATGAGTGTGGGGTTGTGGGATGTAGGATTGCGGGTATGGATATTTGAAAAGATAATAAGTGTTTGAAAACATAGGTATTCCAACAGAGGATGAACACCTTCAGTAACCACTCACATAACCAAATCAAATATCAACACACCGATGTTTTCACATGCTAAAACCCCTACGGGGAAACATCCATGGCCCCAGCCAATGCGGCCACTTGGAGCAGTTTATTAATGCAAAGAAAAAGATTACAGAGATATTTTACAAGAGAGTTTCTCACAATCGATCATCAACAAATAAACATTCATTCTCTTTAAATAGAGATCATGGAGCAATTGGGTGTTAAGTCATGAATCAATGGCCGTTATATCAAGGAGAGTATGAACCGTTAGATAACTCTATGTTGGGAAGATATCATGACCATCGGATTTCCTAACTACAAATGCATACTAATGCATACTAAATAAACACACTAGAAAACACACTTTTACCTAACGACACAATAGACCAAGTAGATCTTAACTAACTCCTAAGTGTCTAAATATCCTAACATCCCCCCTT